>APFE031431009.1:175988-211642 GCA_000404065.3 Pinus taeda
CTCTTTGCCCTAGCAGCTCAGAACGGTTGGAAAGTCCATCAAATGGATGTAAAAACTGCTTTCTTGAATGGAGATCTGAAAGAGAATGTTTTTATGTCCCAGCCTGAAGGATTTACTGTGAAGGACATGAACATAAAGTATACAAACTTGTGAAATCCTTGTATGGCCTCAAACAAGCACCGCGAGCCTAGTATGAAAAACTAATTGAGACTCAGGAAAATTCTTGAAGATTTGCAAGTAAAACAAGTACAATCGATTCCACTCATGATTGACAATACCTCGGCAGTAAAGTTAGCCAAGAACCTAAAGTTCCATGATTGAACGAAGCACATCAATAATAAATATCATCTGATTCGACATCATGTTGAGGCCAAAACAATACATCTTCACCATTGTTCCACTAATGAGCAAATTGCAGACATCTTCACCAAAGCACTTGGAAGAGAAAAGCTTGAACGATTCAGAACGATACTTTGACTCACCAACATCCCTTCAAATTAAGGGGGGAATGTTGACACCCAATCATCAGGATTGGGTGAATAAGTGTAACTGATGTAAATAAATAATAAGAAATATGAATAGTCACCGGGAGATAAAGTGAACAGTCTCTCCCTCATGTATATAATAAAGACCAACCTGAATGAATAGGAACTCATTGATTTTGAGGAGTTACTGCCTAGTCTAACAATAATGGTGCTTGGTCATTCTCAATCTGAAGAATTCTCATAAGAAGAGTCGAATTGGTAACCCATCTATTTAGCATCATATCAATTAGCATTGTCACATAGCAAGGCCTTGACTAACAACTCTATCTCTCCATAAGATCAGAGCAAAAATGTTGGCGAGACCAATGACGTATAGACACCCTCATCATTCTCTCTTGGAACATACTCCACTCGAGTTCTCAGAGTGTGTTCCACCAGGACTATTCTTATCTTGGATTCCCAATGCTCAAAGAATATCGATCCTCTACTACTGCCCTTGTCTTGGATGCCCTAACACATCCTCAAAGAGAATCGGATGCTAGATATTTACCCAGTCCACCATTCTATCTTCCCAAATGAAGACAAGAATGATGTGTCCATCTCTCCCTCTCAATTAGGGAGGACATATATATTCGAACAAAGGAATGTACTCATTCCTACAGAAGGAATGTACCTAAGCTCCCTCTTGGCTTTGGAATTTTGCTTCCAAGTTTCTACCAAGTAAGAAACTTGTTTCCAAGCTCCCTCTTAATTAGGAACCTACAGCAACTCCTCAGATGGAGATGATGGGCCAACCAGCTACTTGAAGAACTCCTCCTTGCGATGTCATGAACATCTCTTCTTTATTTAGGAGTCTTCATGTTTTGGGACTTCTTTGTAGGGCACAGACCATCCATCACTTTCATCCATGAATCAGTCATGTCATCATCGAAAAGTGATCCATTAGTTCATTTATGGCCTTCCTCCATGCCATGCTGCCTTCTTCATGCCATGTTTCCTTAAGGATCTTTCATCCTATTACATGGGCATCGGTGGTGGAAGACATCCATAGATCTTCCCTCTGCAGTCCTGCATAAGCCCATCCAGATATTTGTTCAAAAAATAAGAAATGAACACTTAAATCAAATTACCTTTGCGATGGTCTTTCATCATGACATCTCTTAGTTTGCATCAACATCATGCATACATATTGACACATCTCCCAAAGATATATGTATATTGTCAAGGGTCTCTTTCTTTTTCCAGACTCCATTAGAGTCTTCATATCTTTCATGGAGATATCCTAGTCAAATCTTCTTGGTCTTTGGATGTTGATTCCCTTTTCCATGGTTGCATATCCCACGATCTCTTCCTTCCTTTCTTCACACATTTCATTCCCAGGAATTTCCAATCAGAATTCCTCCAATTGTTGTCAATCACCTCATATTACATGAGGACATATTATGTTGATTTCATCTAGACAATGTGTGACTCATGCCTTCTTGCATCCTTTCAGAGGAGGAGATTCTTTTTCTTTTAATCATGCTTTCAAGATAGAGCATTGATCCATGTTATACCTGCAACTATATGACATGACTTTACACTATCGAATGCAAGCACACATGCCTCATTTTTCTTTGTGTCATCCAGACTTCCTTCAACAGCTTCCTTGATTGAAAAGAGCTTCAATCGCTTGGTCTGCTTCATCTCTTATGTCATCATACCATCATCCCATGAATTCCACAAGTTGGATTTCTTTGATGAAACACTTGCTTCCCCTCTTTACCGGTGAACCTTTTGATGAAGATTCCATCAAAGAATCTTTAGAATCTAGAATATCCACATCTAGCAGATGTTTCCTTTTGACTGATGTAAGGTGAGCTTTGACCTGGATTACCTTCTTCCTTTTCATAAGTGCCACTTATGTTTCCAATGAGGTTCCCAAGAGCTATATCCTTCATAGTTGATTACCATAGATCTCAATTTCAACCACCTTTCATGCTTCTCTATGATGATGTCTCGAGCTCTTGCTTTCAATGCTTCTATGATGCCATGATGCATCCCATCATTTTTCCTTAGTGAATCATGACAGCCATATCTTACAACAAAAGACTTAGGAGCTTGAAAAGAACTTAGGTGAGGAAGACTATCTCAGTCATAGTAGAGATCTCTTGTTTCCTCTTTCTTGGACTTCTTTTCAGCTTCCTCCACTTCTTCGATGATATGGGCTTCTTCTCCTCCTCTTTTGTTATTGTCCTTCTTGATCTTAGGACAATCTCTTTTGTAGTGCCCATATTCTTGACACCCATAGCATTGAATCTTAGCCATGTCCCTTTTCTTTTTCTGAGAACCAAACTTCCCAAATTTTCCCTTTCTGCTTGTCATTGTAGCATAAGCTTGATTTTGCTCACCTACTCCCACATTAGATTTGGCCTTTAGTCTAGATTCTTCAATCTTGCACAATGACCATAGATCTTGGAATGAAGTAGGTTCTTTCTTCCCATAAATACTTGAAGTAAAGCTACCCCACTCCTCTGGTAGTGCATTTAGTACAATTGTGGTCATTTCTCTATCAGACATGACTTCTCCCAAATCTTAAAGTTGATCCTTGAGTTCAGATATCCTCATAATGTATGAGGCTATTCCATCTTCCTTTGACATCTTCAACTTGTACAGTTCTTGCCTTAAAGAGATGGCTTCTCCAAAAGTGCTTACAGAATACAACGCTACCAGTTTGTCATAGAATTATTTTTAAGTTTCCATAACCTCATTTTCAATGAGATTCAGATTCGTCCTTTTCTTCCATGCAAGATAGTTTGAAGCCCCAACCAATTTGTTTCTTTCCTTGCAAAAGGACATTTTGACAGATTCAAATATGGACATAAATATACTTACTTGAAGGATGTTCCTTCTCCTTGTTTCTACCTTGATGTTGATGATGATATAGCTAATAGAAAACCTCTCCTTGATGAAGATAGTTTTCTTCAATAATGATCCTTGATCCCACAGAGAGTGAGATCCCTTGGATCTTTTGATGGTGGAGACTTTGTTGATGAAGATCAATGATGACTTCTTGATAATGTTTTTGGTGGTAAGAATCTTGCTTCAACAAGTGAGATATTGCCTTAGAACCTTGATGATAACGTCTTTTGATCTAGCTTCCTTTGGATGAATAGTCTTCAAGATACTTTCACTTCAAAATGATTGAAAGCGGATCCCAAGAATGCTTCTTTGATTGAGCTAGGGTTTTTACTTTCTTCAAGATGATGATATGATCTTGATCTTGAAGTGCTTTTGGATGAATAAACTTCAAGCTTATGTCGATTCGTAGATCTCTTCAACTTGAGTAGATGTAGGGTTTTGGGCTTCTTTTCTTGATGATGATTCCAAGACTTCCTTTGATGTAGATTACTTCTTCGATCTAGGGTTTTGATGCTTCCTTTGTAGATCTTAATTTCAAGATGATTTTTGCTTTGATGCCTTACTCGAGATTTGATCCTTGAGTGTCCCTTGATAAGATGCCCTTCCTTGACTTTGTTACCTCAGCTCTAATACCATGTTAAGAAATCTAGGGTACGGAGATTAAGTGATTTCTCTTCTATTGATAACTGCTTGTGAATGCTTTTTATTTCTTTAGATTAGGATCTTCTCTTTCTTTATATTATTATAGTGTTCTTATTTATCAAACATCTACCAATGCATAAATAACAAAGGGACAAGAGACACAAAATATAGGTTATCAACCATCGCCAAAGCATCTCCCACTTGAGAGGAAACCTTGAACAAATTCTTCTTCTTATAGAGACTTCAATTGACAAATACCAAAACCAAAACCCTTCACCTATTAGCCACTCCAAGACCAAGACATAAAGCTTCCTTGATGAGACACTTAGTCTTTCTTCTCGGCTACCCTTCAACTTTGGCTTCCTTCTACTTCAGACTTGTACCTTATTTAGGCCTACTTACACTTTTCAACATCAAGAGGGAAAATCGTAAACATGATGAGTCGTTGGGCCATTGAGAAAGCTTAGTGGAGTCCAAAGTGTGCCAAGTTGAGAGAATAAGATCCAAACATAGTGATCAAGGGGTTGGCCCCTTAATATCCAAGCAAGTTACATGTGGTGTTCCCAAGTTGGTGTGGGGGCACAACAACATCCTCATGGGTCTCCAAGTGGATCGATAGTGCCTGTAAACCACCTATAAGGGCTAGAATGATAACATACACCCTCCCTTTGTCTCCCATGGCGAGACACATCCTCATCTGGACTCTGGAACATCTCCCAAGTGTATAGTACAACTGTGAAGTTGGTTGGGCATAGTAATTTAGGTGCATCATCCTCATCCAAAAGGTGGAACAGAAGCAATCAATGAATGGCGTTGGGGATTCATGAAGTGCTCTCTATTATGGTGGAGGCCCATGGCTCTCAACGCTCACCCTACAAGTTCCCATATGAGCCTCTAGAGGGCTTGGACCTTGTATAGGGAGACCAAACCCCAAATCGAGACCCACCTGCAATCATGTATAAGATCCAATGCATCCCGTCACGTCCCAGTACAACAAATCAGTAGAGAAATCAAGTAAAAGAGCTTACAAATCATGGAAAACAAGTGGATACTTCATAGCGGCATGCCCTTCTATAGTGGGCTTTAGCATCTATAAGAATCTCCATGCTCAATAAGGAGGTTAACCAAGGACCCTATTAAGTGGTTTCGACCTCTAGAGGGGATAACATGTCCATGGTACATCCATTAAATGGTACGTGGCATGTGATATAGTGATAGAATGGAGTGGGGTATGAAGGGGAAGCTCTGGGCCACATGCCATGGTACAAGGGTAGCTAAAGTAAGGGAAGCCCACACTTGGGTTTATGAATGTAGGAGGGAGCAATCGTGGCACATAAGTTACTCCAACCTTTTTTTTTTCCACCCTTCATCATATGCCTTTTGCCTTTTATTGATTTTTATCTTATAACTGCTTGGGGCTCCGGGGGATGAGAGCATGATGTGTGGGATATAACAGTCAATCCCCCTCTTTTGGTAGGGCATTTAATTGTCCACCAAGGATAGGGACAATCATGGATTCCTTTATGATGAAAGGGGCTCATATAGGGCCCTAGAAACCAGGGTGATGGCCATAATGATAGCGGGTAGAGCTCATGTTTGATTTTTGCCCACGTGTTAAATGTGCATGTCCCAGTCATCTTTTGCATTTTATGGTACAATTTCCTGTTGCGTGTGGCCAAATATGCTTTTTCTTTTCTTTTTAGCTGCATCAACCTCCGAGGCATCGTTCTAGGCCCGACCCAAGGTGTGGACAAGGGGAGGGGAAGGCTAACTCCTTATGGACCCAATGGACAAATGTGGACCCAGATGGGAAATATGATGGATGGGGTTGTAATGAGTGGAGGGTGAGTGATATATATGGTGTCGGGAAACGGGACAACGCAACCAAAATCAGGGTTTCTCATGTCGTGCCATCACTAAATCCTACTAGCCAGTAAAGGAGATCCCACGGGACTAGAATATAAGGTTAACCACCAAAAGGGCGGAGGAGACGAGTACAAACCTAGTCCACCTAGTGTAATAGCTCGTTGGAACCAAAACGAGAAGATCTACAGGATGGGATAGTTAGAAGTGAATCTCAACAGCTTGAGGAGGCATGGTGGCCAATTTACCATTTTCCCAAATTAAAAAGAATATTTTAATATAGGGAAACGTGCTCAATGATTAAAATAATAATAAAATAGGAAGTTCTAGAGGGGTCCATCAGACTTATAAAAAAAAGGGGGGACCATTGGAGGACATCTTGGATTTGATATTTCTTCTAGTATGAGAACCCGATTCTCTGCTTCATTGGTAGCCCTAGGACGGAAACCCTCGAGTGGTTCAAAGAGATTGGGTGAGCACCCATATCCCCTTAGTGAATTCATCCAGAATTCATCCAGAATTCACAGGAGAGCTTAGCAGTGGCAATTCAATACAATTTTGGTGGAGGGCCAGTGTAGCATTGGAGCAGATTCTTGGGGCTAGTTTTCCATCCCAGTGATTGTATTTTATTAGCGTGTAAAACCTCAGTTTATATATATTATAAATACAGTTGAGATTTCCTTCTGCTCATTATTATTATTTGCAGTTCTATGTTGTTAAATTTTACATGGTAATCTTCTACTTATGAATGGAAATTTTATCTGCAGTATCTCTAAGTTAAAATTTCAAGAAAACCCCAAATTTTTGCACTTGGAATATTAAAGTGCTATCAGAGTTGGAGCTGACTTTTCCTGCCAACCTGGAGGGTTTCAATTTCAATAGCAAATTGTTCAAAGGTTTTATTTTGAAGGTGCCGAATTCGCTGGAGCTAATTTCATTGCAGAAAATAAATTAGCGTTAACTATTCTACAAATTTTGTTGCAAAGTGTTAGACAAATCTTCTTGGATTTTGTTGTCTCCTTAATAGTCATTCGACATCCTGTAGTGGCCAAGTTGATCAAAGGATGCAATTAAATTTTCATGAGGGTTGTACAAGCTAAAGGTTTTAAAAGGGATTCAAACATTAATCGGCTAAATTCATGTTGTCCAAATTTCTCTAAGCCAAGTTTTGTATTTAGGGGAGTCGTGTCACCAATCAACACAAGGGTCAAATCAACGAATCGGCTAATTACTAAAAATTAAAATTCACCCTTGTGTCTTCCAATTTGCCTAGGAGACCGAATTCGTTTCAACGGCCAAGGGAAGAATTCATTGACTTGAGGAATCACCTAAGTCTATCGCAGTAAATTGTCAGTTGCAAGATCATAAGGAAAATTGCAACATGGTTATAAATTGTTGGAAGCGTTAACTATTCTACAAATTTTGTTGCAAAGTGTTAGACAAATATTCTTGGATTTTGTTGTCTCCTTAATAGTCATTCGACATCTTGTAGTGGCCAAGTCGATCGAAGGATGTGATTAAATTTTCATGAGGGTTGTACAAGCTAAAGTTTTTAAAAGGGATCCATATATTAATTGGCCGAATTCATGTTGTCCAAATTTCTCTAAGCCAAGTTTTGTATTTAGGGGAGTCGTGTCACCAGTCAACATTGGGGTCGAATCAACGAATCAGCGAATTACTAAAAATATAAATTCACCCTTGCGTCTTCCAATTTGCCTAGGAAACCGAACTTGTTTCAGCAGCCAAGGGAAGAATTTGTTGACTTGCTAAATCACCTAAGTCTATCGCAGTAAATTGTCAGCTGCAAGATCATAAGGAAAATCGCAACCCGGTTATAAATTGTTGGAACGAGCCTGCAGCATTCTCTAAGGCTGAAGACCCAAGCGAATTCTCCACGCGCTTGATTGTGGGTCAAGGGCCATACACCTGAAGTGGTTCAAGAGCCATGGCATTATTGCAAAATGGATCGAATCGCTGCCAGCAAAGGCGTGTGCGCTCTAATGGGACATGCTTGTAGCATCAAGCATCTGTTGAGAAATCAATACAAGTAGATTAGGGTTTGATTCCTCTTTCTTGATAATTACTTGTGAGTTATGTTGGCTCTATTTACTTCTTTATTATCTTATCATTCATTAAGCAATTACCATATTAAGTGTGTAAGAAGATCACAAAACAAAAGACACAAAATGTAGGCACTATGCTAGGGCAAGCTGCAAAAGCCCCCTCGAGGGGAAAACCCAATCAAAATTCCCTTCCTTTCAATAGTATTCTTTGAGACTCTTCACCCTAGACAAAGACCAAACCTTTCCCTCCACACCAAGTCAGCCTCTTAGAACTTCGACCTCTTTCCCAGCAACTTCGACTATGTAACAGCTTCCAGCGTCAGGCAGCGGCGAAACTTGGAAAATTTCGATCTCCAAAACTAGGGCACGAAACAAAGAGAGGCACCAAAAGTTCGATTTTCTTCTTCTCCTTAGACTTCACCCAACTCGCACTTCCTTTTTCTTCCTTAGACCCACTTAGCACTTCTCCAGCTTCCTTAAAGATATCGAACTATCTTAAGATGAGATGCTCCAAATGAATTCAACTTGCTTCTATTTATAGGCTTCAAGGGAGGTCGAATAGGTGTCCTTACGCCAACTTGATCTCTTCTAAGCCGACTTGGTGTGGAGGATACATAAATTATATTTGACCTATGTTGCAGGAAACGTGGTATAGAGATCTGTTTCCGTACGGAAACGGGTACGAAACGTGGAAACACGTTTGGTACGGCCGTGAAACGCGTTTCCGGCCGTACTGCCACCTTTCCCGAAACGGAAACGTGGCAGTACGGCCGAAAACGCATTTCAGGGCCGTACGACCCACGTTTCCTCATTAACTTGTGTTTCTTTTTATTTTTTTTTAATTTGTTTTTTAATTTACTTTTAGGAAATGTTAGTAACTTCTTGTTGCTTCTAGATGCGTGTCTAAAGTTATAAAACTGAATTTTTGCCCTAGTGTTGATATGCAGTTCATCAAGAAGTTTGAGGGATATGTAGTTCATGGTAATGTTAAATTCTTAAAGTAAAAGTGATATTCTCCTTTATTTTTTATTTTCATCCTTTTACTTAAATTTTTAGCATTACATGAAATGACTCAGGATGTTTTGAGAGTGGTTTTCGCCCTCATTGGATTTCATATGGAGAAAGTAGAATTTTAGATCTCACTCAAAATCTAGCAGACTTATTTGTTTTTCAGGATTTCAGGATTTCAGGATTGCAATGTTTCCATTGGATTTTATCATATACTAGGGTATGGAACTTGTATTTAATCAAGAGAACCAAGCCCTCTATGCAGGGGAAACTCCCAATAATCAAGATCATGTAGGGTACTAGGGTATGAAATGTGTATTTACTCAAGAGCACTAAGGTCGTTCAACTATGTAGGAGGAAACTCCCAATACAACAATGGTCCTTCTAAAGAATAGGATGTGGATGCAGAAAATCCTGATTTGGATCTCTCTTGTACTTGCAGCTTCATATATTAATATAAATAAAGGCTGATTTTGAGATTTGGATATATAATAAAGGTTGCTTTTGGATATTCCGTTATTTTTATTTGCATTATGTGATCATTCCTGAGTAAATGTGATGTAAATTAAATCTTAATGTTTAAGTGTAATAAATTATAATGTATCATTTATGCTTTATGATTGCACATATATATATATATATATATATATATATATAATATAATATTTATATTATATATATTCGCGTTTCCCCGTTTCCAAAATTTGGGGGGGTCGCATTTCATATCGCTTCCCGTTTCGGAAACTCGTACCCGTTTCCCCGTTTCGTGCAACTTAGTATTTGACTCAATACTAGATTCAAAAGCCCAAGAAGGGTCTATTTGAATGTACAATGACTCTATAAACTCAATATTAAGCCTAGGAGTCAACAATGTGGACTTTGACTAATATATTGATGACCCAAACATGAAACCCATGCTTTAATAAGTCATTGTTACAATAATAAATATCTTTTTCTTTATTCTTTTGACAAGTACATTACATGATAACTCCAATACATTAATCAAGACCGAACCTAGTTACACTTTCCAACAGCATCCACCAGTTCAAATTTTGATTCTCAGAGAAGGAACATTCTTGTTCATTCATCCCGCCGTCAACATTCTTGTTGAGAAGGGTCGCAACATATCATTGACTATACAAAGCTCGAGCTGGCCAAGTCTGGAGGTATCACATTGCTAGAGTAAGGGCTTGTTATCATTGGAGGTCGAGAGCGCTACCTTATTACTGTCAAGGGCACTGTTAATTATTAAGGCTGAATTATTACAGTCAAATTATTATAGCCAGTGCAGAGATTAGGGGTTGTTACATAGGAAACATGAAAATTTTGTGAATTGCGGTTGGCTTTGCGACAAGTATTAGAGAGAGTAAGTGAATCCCCACGGATTGTTAATAACCACATCCCTCAATGCTAAGTTGACCCGTAGGAAGAATTATCAATGAATTGTTGGAGGACGCGACGCCAGAAAGATTTGCTTGACTGGGTGTCGCCACTTTCCATGCCTCTTGCCACATAATGTGAAAATTCCTACACTGGAATCCTATTGCAGCAACTAGAAATTATTCTCCTAATTGTTAATTTAATTTAATAATTTAATTTAACAATTTATTCACTGTTTGCTACAGCAAATACTGAATAAATCACAACTGCAATCTACATAAATAAAACTGCGGAAGCATAAATGCTTGTAGAAATGCTAGCGCGCACACATAAAAATAACACAATTATTTTTGGAAAAAAGTCCCCGGAAAAACCCAACTTGGGAAACCCAGTGTAGCAGCTAAGGGTTTTATTATTAAGCAATAGTGAAATAATTTGAGTACAATTTGGATGTCGAATACTGGCAATCCTGTAGAGAAAATACTAGCGAAAATCTGGTAAGGAATTTTCTTCACCCCACAGGCAAATCTGGACTCTGACCACAACTCCAAGTGCGCTGTCCAAATTGCCTCTACGCAGCTACTGCGTCACCCGATCACAGTCCCTTCTGCACTTAGTCTGAATCAACCTCTCCTCAAGTCGTCTAGTCTGTTGCTATCTGGAAAAATGTCTCTTCTCGCCTCCGGAACCTCTGTCTAGTTTTTGGCACGAAAACTCGACTTTCTCCAACATAATCAAAATTGCCTGTAAAGACATTTGTGATGTCCCAGAGTCAGCGTCTTTGTGGCTCTTCTGCGTCTCTGCATATACACTCACCAGATCTGGAAATCTTCCTCTGACTTCACTGTTCTGCCCCTCTCACTTCTTCGATCTCAAGCTCTCTCTCTGGCCACTGACTGTTTCTACTCAGGAAATCGATATGCTCATGAAATCGAACCTCTCAAGTGCTTTCTCCATCACCACATCGACCTCCTCTTATAATCCTCTGTTGGAGCACCAATGGCCAAGATTAAAACTTAATCAATGACTAGGATCATCTTTGGATCGATTTGTGTGAGTTTCTAGATGATTATTGCCTTGACTTAATTAATACTGATTAATTAACCATATTCCCTGAGTTTAGACTTAGGAAATATTTAAAAACTGGTTAATAATCTAATTAAGTCATTTATAGATGGAATTTCCATAAACGATTTCTGGGTTTTGGAGATCTCATGAGTTCTAGCCTCTCCACCAAATTTCGTGGCTAGAACACATCCGATGCTACAAAAACTAACACATAAAATGTTAAATAGGTAGATCGCTAAGTCACGGATGCTGGTCAAATTTAAAGGCGTCGTTATTTTCTTTTTCTTTTTTTGGTCAATGCATGAGACTGGTTCCGCGACTATGAAAAGCGCACTGATCAAAGCGATTTGGGATGCCAAAGTCATTTAGTGGGTACATCAAAATCAAGTTGGCGGAGGGGCAGCGATTTCCTAATACCAAACCCACCTGTGCATAGGCTGTTTGTGACAAATGGAAGCTGCATGTGGTCTGAAGCAATGATCCATGTGTAAGCTGTACAATGCGCTGTTGTAAGAGGTGCAGAGCCAGAGCATACAATACCTGCTGCAGTGTGTAAGAATCAGAGTTAAGTGAAGAGCAGTGTGCTTGGTTAGGCAGCTGTTTGGGCAAAGTGCAGAGACAGAGTGCGTTAAGTTGAAGATCAGGCATAAGTGAATGAATTATTGTAAGTGTCGAAATTATTTGTATCACAAGAACGCAGAATGGCTAAGAGTCAATCACGATGGATCTGTTCCACATGTTGAACAATGTTTAGATATATACTGTCTCATGGATTTATGTTGCAGAGAAAGGAGTTATATTGTTGCCATTATCTATGTGTATGAGCCACTGGTAATGGGTTGCTGCTGGTATTAGTTGGCTGCGTGATGTGTTGTGGACAAGGAATGTGTCACTATGATGCTATTGATGTCTTGAGAAGATTGTGAATATGCCAGGGAGCTGTTGGGATATTGGGACTGCATAGCATGCCATATCTACAAAAAGTGTTGGACCAGAGCTAGGCCATTCAATCACCACTGCTGATATATATATTCCAGACCTACGTTGCGTTGGGGTTTCACTACAACATATGCAACCACGTTACAAATTTGTTATTTTTGGTGCTTATAAATGCTCAGACAACTACTAGAAGTTGATATATGTCTAGAGACTTCATTTTTAATATTGCAACCACAGTGAATATATATATATACATTTTCTGAATCTATGAATGCAAATGGTTTACCTTATCATTGTAAGACCTTTGTTTGTATAATTTGAGACCAGCTATAAAAAATTAAAATACACATACAACAGTTCGTCATCAAGTTGTTTGTCAAACACCTCATTGAGAAATTCAACGAACACAGAATGTAGTGGCTTTTGTACTTGTCATCATTAAGCAAAACATGGAGCAAACTTTCATAGACTCCCTTAATAAACTGCCAGCAAACATCAACTGATCCCTTTCCAAGGGGATACTTTCTATACTACAGCAAAAGCAGCCACAAAAAGAGCATAAGTTGGGACACAAAATCTTTAAACTTGGGACAGATTTGAAATGCATGGCCCTTCTCAAACTAGAAGAACTTGCTTCACTCCTCCCCAAGGTACATTAGTCAGATGGAAAGAGCTTGATTTGGGCTCTAAAACCAGCCATACTTGCTCACATACAACACAAATTTTTAGAGCATCCTTGTATAGGAGTCAAACTTCCAGTTCTCTTGTCTTAGTAGTATCATGATGTTGACTGCACCTATACCGCCTTACAGTGATAAAACTATGAGGAGAGTTTTCAAACTGCTAGTGGAGACCTTTCAGGATTTGGATAATAATGAGGGCCCTACTTTTGGGAAGAGGCTAGAAATTCTAGAAGCCATGGCCTTGGTTAGATCTTATGACCTCATGTTTGACCTAGAGTGTGACAATTTGATCCTGCAAATGTTCTAATGCTTCTTCAGCATTAGGAAACATCATCTTGATACAGTCATAACACTCATGCAATCCATTTTGTCCTCATGTATGGGAGGCCATGATGCCATTTGCAGGAGGTTGCAGTCTAAGTTGACGGCCATTTGGAGGGAGGAATAGTTGGTTTCACCCGCTGCGTATGAACTAGCCGAAAGGTTAGTTGAGCAGAACATTGGACTGTTCAAGAGATGGTTGACCCAGGAGGAGTTGCAGTGGATTTATGGTGACCAACCATGCAGCAAGAATGAGCCTAGGAGGAAGGGTATTTGCTTCATCTGCAAAGAACCTTGGGGACGTGACCACTCATGCTTGAGAAATGCAGGGGAGATGGTAGAGGTAGAGCAAGAGGATATTCCTTCTGTCTTTCAGGATGAGGAGTCTTCATTCGATGAGTCCATGAGGTCATACAAGGATGCCTTTGGGGAACATGAGCAGTAATGTGGAGTTGCTGACAATAGACCTGATCTATATTCCAGTGTGTACAGTGAGCAGTGAGTGGACTCTATGGGAGACATTCGGGATGATGAGTCACCAGTGATGATTCAGCAGGAGCAGCATATGGTGGAGCATGAGTCAGCTAAGGAGGATGATATGCACAGTATGCATGATGAGCCTTTTGGGGAGAGCCAATTGGAGGTTCATGTTGAGTCCATGATGGAGGAGGATGAGCAGCCATTCTTGGGGTCATCCATTGACGAGGAGCAGACAAAATGTACAGACAACTAGCAAGGTGGTAGTATTTACAAACACTTGTCCTTAAGAGGTGCTGGACTCTGACAGGACAGTTTTGCAGGAGATTGGTGGACTGGAGGAGCGTGGAGTTTCCTACCAAACGAGGGAGATGGTAGTGCACCCATCGTTGGGTCTACCCATTGATGAGGTGCAAACATATGTAGTGGCAGCCAGCAAAGCTGCAACATTTTCAGGCAGCAGCCCTCTCCAGGAGTACATAGACAGGGCTTGCAGCGTAACGTGCCCAGTTTTGCCCATTATAGGGAGAGGGGCAGGATTTCTTGGACAGATTTTGTTGGTTGACATGGCAAAGCATCATGAGTTGAGCATGGACCAGTATCAGCCTAGTAGACGTATTCCTTGCACAGGTGTCCATACATTAGATTGGCAGGAGATCATGAGTTGGTATCCTATTGATGGTACGATATCCTTAGTCAGGGGCATAGTGGAGCGGGAACCCTTAGACATGACGGATACTACATGCTCCAGTTAGCAGTGGGATACAGGTAGACAACTCTTTAGCGTTCCACCCAAGCATCAGGAGAATGGGATTGGCATTGGATTGACTCAGGGGTTAGACTAGAGGGAGGTTATGAATTGGTATACAATTGAGGGTGCAACATCCATAGTTGGAGACAGAGCACAACTAGAGCCATGGGATAGGGGTGTTGATGAGTGGCCATGGTGGCATTGGGATCCGAGAGGATTAGTTGATGACAGGTCGAGTCAGAGTTTAGTCTAGGATTCAGGCATTGAGGGATCCGTTCTTGGTTGGGTGGCACGGAGGTATGGTATCACCTAGTGGTTTGTACGGGATCCAAGTATTGATTCTCAGTTGCACAGGACTACCAGATTTGTCGACACATGTGGCTTGCTTGAGGGCAAGCAATCTTGGGGTGAAGGATTTGTGATGTTCCTTTTTTTGGTGTTCCTTTTGGCATGGTTAGGATGGGCTTTCAAAGTTGGGGGCAGACAGGTCACAGGTGTAGGTTGGCGTCATCGGTGGGCCTAGGGTCTTTTGGAGGGCTTTTGAGGAGTTTTTATGAGGTCCAATGGCATTTGCTAGGTATGTTCCATCATCCGTACACTCTGTCTTTCGTTCCATTGCATTCCGACAACTTTCAAAAAACAAAGTTATTAATGGGCCTGACTCGATTAATTACACTTAGGGTGGCATTTCGGGAGCAATACTTGGCAGAAAACCTTAGTGTAATAGTTCCTTGAAACCAAAACGAGAACATCTACATGATGGGATAGTTAGAAGTGATTTTCAGAGCCCTGAGGAAGCATGGTGGCCAATTTACCATTTTCCCATATTAAAAAGAATATTCTAATAAAGGGAAATGTGCTCAATATTTAAAATAATTAATAAAATAGGAGGTTCTAGAGGGGTCCATCAAACATATAAAAAGAGGAGGGGGCCATCGGAGAACATCTTGGATTTGATATTTCTTCTAGTATGAGAAGTTGAGAACCCAATTCTCTACTTCATTGGTAGCTCCAGGACGGAAACCCTCAGGTGGTTTAGAGAGATTGGGCAAGCACCCATCTCCCCTTGGTGAATTCATCCAGAATTCACAGGAGAGCTTAGCAGTGCTAATTCAGTTCAGTTTTGGTGGAGGGTGTGCAGCATTGGAGCAGATTCTTGGGGCCGGTTTTCCATCTCAGCAATTTTATTGTATCAGCATGTAAAACCTCAGTTTATATATATTATAAATAAAGTTGAGATTTTCTTCTGCTCATTATCATTATTTGCAGTTCTATGTTGTTAGATTTTAAATGGCAATCTTCTGTTTATAAATGGAAATTTTATCTGAAGTATCTCTGAGTTAAAATTTCAAGAAAACCCCAAATTTTTGCATTTGGAATATATCATATCTTGGTTGGGGCCAACTTGGCTTCATGCTGGACCAACTTGACTTTTGGAGGCAGTTTAAATTCTAATATTCTTCTTTTATATTTCTTTTATGGGCCAACTTGGAGTAGCTGGGAATACTGACCACAGCTACCCAAAAATCAACATGGCTTAGCCCAATCTTTGAGGAAGTGAGATTTGTTATAAGCTTTTAACTCAATATCAGTTGCTTGAGTGTATGGAAAACTTAACTAAGATGTTGATACATCATCAAAGGAAGGGCTCCAGAGGGCAGCAGGCTCATGCTGTTGGATATAAAGAGATGGCTCTGCAAACAGGAACACATTTTCTCTATTTATCTATGAAGGCATTCCATTTCACACATGTTACAGGTTGTCAACAGACCTGTTCCAGATGGTGTTGCATGATCAGAATTCCTTTTAACTATCGCCAGAGTCTACTGGACCTTTTCGGTTCATTTCAGATTATGTATATTTTTCATGAACAGTATTGAACAGAGAGGTACTTAAATATTTTTGACAACTGTTTATGCAATAAACTGCTACGATAAGGCTCTTAAAGGCTGTGTGAACCTCAGTTTGAGGTCATTACAGAACAGTTAGGAGTCCTTAGGAAGTTTCTGCATCTTTGCAAAACAATCCACAGTTTTCTATTGCAATGCCTCAGGCATCTACAGGATATAATTATTTTCATCTCAAAAAGATTAAACAATTTTTTCCAAGGAAAGAAAACACTGAATGCCACTTTGAATAGAACCAAATGTATTTCAGAAAATTTATAGAGTTCATCAAGCAAACAAATTCTTCTTTGTACCTGGTGAGTAGCTAGCTGCAATCTGTAGTCATTGAACTCATGCCAAAACCTACAAAATTAATTAGTAAATCAAAGACTTATATCTAATGCACTGGAAAACAAAGAAAACTTTCACTTTTCAAGGAGAGGTGTGGTTCACTTCAAACGAAATACTATAGATCAAAATGTTCCCACCATTTGCTAGCAAAGAACACATTTATTTATATACAAACCAAAAAAAACAGCTAAACTGAATATAAAATTAGCATTCATTGCAAATTTCAAATTGATTTTTCAACCCAAATAGATGGAACAAGGTTCTGCAGATTCAAATATTTTATTCTACTCGCTCATTTCATGCCCTGACATTTGCCTGTAGCAAAGATTATCATCAATGTAAACGCAAAAACCTAGCAAAACATAACATTTTCTGAGTCCACAACATCATATAATCTACAACTTTTTGTCTGTTGAGCTGCTGTATAGTGGTTGAGCCAAGGTGTTGCCACGCTAATGACCAACCCAGGTTCAAACCTTGGTGTGCATAGTGTAACATGCACATAAATACACCTATAATTATAATAATCCTATTTATTGTACTCACTCATTTCATGCTTTCCATTCACCTGTAGCAAAGATTCTCATCATTTTAAGGGCGACTTCCTGCATGCTCTGAATCCACAACATATAAATTACAACTGTAGTCCATTGAGCTATCCTATAGTCATTGAGACAGGATGTCGCCAAATTAATGATCCACCCAAGTTCAAACCTTGGTGGGCATAGTGTAACATACACATGAAGACGCCCATAATAATAATAATCCTAATGAAACAATACTAAATAACCAAAGGTCACATGTCTAAAAGGAATGTCTATTCAAGTATGTGACCATTCAATACATACTTGTACACATAACATGATTTTGTAAACATCAATCATTTTATTTATTACTCAATACATGACATTTGTCAGATGCTTGGATCGATGCTCTTCAAGTGAGGCCGAGACCTCCTTTATATAGTAGTTTTCCCATGAAATAATCCAACTTGTGCTTGTGACTATGCCAACATCACCTTCTAGAATAATCTCTAGCTCCTTTGGAAGGCCAACTTGATTAAGTGCTTGTGACATGGTCTTGGAGGGTTAATGACTCAAATAAGTTCTCTTTTACAATATGTTACATGCCCAAATGGGTCTTCAATACATGACATTGACTCCATAGACTGACTTGATGACCAAACCTAATACTTCACAATGGGAGCTTTATCTATAAAATAAAATTCCTTGAGCATGAAACTCATGACTCAAGCATAACATAAATAATTTTATGTTTCTTCTTTACATCAATTACATAAAATCATGATTACATGTGTCATTAAGAAGACCGAACCTAGTTACATATTTCAATATCAAATCCCAAAGAAACAATGGCAAGTTAGACCCAAAGAATGATTATGGCATATGGGGTTTGTAATGTGTGATGGAAAGTGTCAAGTATGGCATAAGGGATAATGAACACGCTATCTCAATCATGGCTTTCCAAGTAGTGCCCCTCCTACAACCTGAAGGCCTCAAGGGAGGTCACACTAGACTAGGGCTAAAGATTAACCCCTTTGGTAAGGTGAGAGAACAGATTTATAGTCAAAATCAATCAATCTTCCATATCACCCCTTTATCCATACTAAATGCTCAAAACAAACAAGTATAAGCACCCTATTACCACCAAAAGTGGGTGACCCCTAGGAGAAACTTTTCTCCTATTCATCTCTTCCAGTCGGCAACCCCTGAAAGCCACCTTATAGCCAATGTGACATGCCATTCATATCGTTGCCACCTACATCAGTCATATGTTCCCTCGCCCATTTTTCAAGAGCACACGTTGGAAGGTAGGCTTCTAAGCAAAAGGTATTTTATTCATTTTGCAATCGCGTGCTTAGGCATGTTTGTATTTGAGCATTTTGGCATGGAGTATGGGATAACTTGAAAGAAAGAGGGGTCTTGGCCATACCTTTGTTCCCTCACTTTAAATGAGGGGGTTAATTTTCAATCCTAGTCCAGCGGGACCTTCCCTAATGGCCCATGGTTTTAGGAAGTGGCACTACCTGGGAAACCATGATTGAGATAGTGTAGCCCCATCTATCCCTATTCCATACCACTTTCCAAGCCCTTATTCCACCTCCCTTCTTCGAGTCAACTAACTATTGGTTCTCTGGGATTTGGTGTTGATTTGAGGTAGCATCGGATGTGCTCTAGGCCTCAAAATTTGCAGGAAGGCTTAGACACATGCATTCTCCAACACCCAGAAATCGTTTTGGGAAATTCCACCCGGAGACAATTTTATTAAAATAATTAATTATTTTTAATGGGACCCTGAGTCTAAACTTGGGAAATTAAAATAATTAATGGGTATTAATCTAAATTGTGGGTGAAACTGCTAGAAGAAGGCGGAGATCAAGTCAAATGATCCTAGCCCTTGATTAGAATCTAATCTGGACCGTTGATTGATCAACGAGAGGATTATAAGATGAGGTTTGATGGGCACTTGGAGAACACACCAAAGACAAATACTCAATTACCCGAGTAAGATCGATTTTCTCACTGGTTGAAGTTCGGCAAGAAAAAATCGAATCAGAGGAGAGTTACAGGTGAGAAAGGAAGAGAGCGCATCAGCATCTTCAAAGAGTGCAAGGCAGCAGCAAGACACAGAACAATAACAGGGTGACGCAGAAAGAGGCAGCGCAGAGGCATACTAGGATCTACCTAGGTATCTATGAGCAGAAGCTTGCAACACAGCAGTGTATATCCAGAATAGAACTCCTCATAGAACATTGGGGAAGAAAATGCCCAAAGGGGTCTTCACAGGGAAGAAGCCGGAAGTCAGTCATCTCAGGATATTCGGAAGCGTGGCCAATTTTCACATTCCATACGAGATGCGCAATAAACTGGATCAAACTGCAGAAAAGGGATATCTCGTAGGATACAGCGAGACCTCAAAGGCATACAGAAACTACATTCCTAGCAATAGGAAGATTGTAGTGAGACGGGATGCAAAGTTCATGGAGGACAAAGCTTTCAGGAAATCTCGTGAAATGCCTACAGAAGATCAGTCAGGAGATGTTCCATTAGTCCATGAGCGACAAGGGCAGCAAGGAGGACTGGCATAAGGACAGACGCCTGGATTGAGCACAGTGACCAGTACCAATATCTCTTAAGAAGGAGGAGATGCAAATAGTTCTCAGCAGATGGAACGACGGGATCAAGAGGAGGGTTTAGTTGAGCCTCCCACCACCAATGGTAGAACCAACAGAGAAGTACGACAGACACTGAAGGACGCAGAGGAGTTTGTTGGAGCTCCTAGAACCGAGAAAAGGCAGCGTAGACAACCTAACAAATACCAGGCATTGGTAGCTTAGGTTGAAGAACCCTCTAGCTTTCAAGAAGCTCTTCAACACCAAGTATGGGTTGATGCCATGGTGGAAGAATACAACTCCATCATGATGAATGATGGCTAGGAAGTAGTACCTAGACCAGAAGATAGATCAGTTGTAGGATCACGACAGATCTACAAGAACAAGTATGTTGCAAATGGCAGTATAGAGAAGTATAAGGCAAGGTTCGTGGCAAAGGCGTATGCTCAGAAAGAAGGAATAGACTGTGAAGAGACCTTCACCCCAGTTGCTCGATACACCTCTATCAGATCTAATCCCTAGCAGCTCAAATGGGATGGGAGATTCACCAGATGGATGTCAAGACAACATTCTTGAACGGGGTGATAAAAGAGGAGGTGTATATAGAATAGCCCGAAGGCTTCGAAACTCATGAGAAGAGAATTCATGTTTGCATATTAAAGAAAGCCCTGTGTGGACTCAAGCAGGCACCCAGAGCATAATATGGTCACATTGATAGTTACTTGTAGCAGTTGGGATTTGTCAAGAGTGACGTTGATCCCAATCTCTACTATTTGATGGTAGAGAATGAGCCACTTATTCTGGTATTATATGTAGATGACTTGTTCCTGACTAGGTCATCCAGGCTCATCTAAGATTGCAAGAAGAATCTTGAAGCTGAATTCGACATGAAGGACATGGGTTGATGCATTATTTTCTGGGGTTGGAAGTTTGGCAAAAGAATGGGGAGATCTTCCTTAGACAAGGAAGATACACTACAGAAATTCTGAAGAGATTCAAAATGCAGGATTGTCAACCCATGGCTACTCCCATGATCACCAACTGGAAGAAAATAGATGCATCAGGGGACAAGGAAGTAGATCCCACCTTGTACAGGCAGCTCATTGGGTCGCTCATGTATTTCGTCAACATTAGGCCAGACATTTGCTTTGTTGTCAACACTCTTAGTCAGTTCATGGTGGAACCAAAAAGGGTGCATTGGGCAGCAGCGAGGCACATTATTAGGTATCTGCGCAGAACAGTCGAATATGGGTTGAAATACTCCCTGGGAGAGGACGTCAGATTGAATGGGTTCACAAATGCAGATTGGGCAGGTAGTTCAGTAGACCAAAAAAGTGCATCGGGGTACCGCTTCAGTGTTGGATCAAGGATGATATCTTGGTGCAGCATGAAGCAGAATTCGGTCGCTCTGAAGCTCAGCAGAAGCAAAATATATGGCAGCTACCACAGCTACGTGCGAAGCTATATGGCTCAGAAAATTGCTTGTGAGCTTGTTCAAAAAAAGGATGGAAGCGACCAAGGTTTACTGTGATAATCAAAGTTGTATCAAACTCTGAGAACCCAGTATTTCATGATCAGTGGAAACACATAGATATCCGTTGTCACTTTATCAGAGATTGTTTCAGCGTGGGGCAGTAGAGCTACAGTATGTCACCACAGGAGAGCAAATAGCCGATATACTCACAAAGGCTCTCGGAAGAGCTAAGTTCACTCAATTCAGAGAGCAAATTGGTATGGTAGAAAATACATTTCAGAAGCAGCAGTAGTTTTGCAGTGCAGGGTTAGTTGGCAATGGCAGTGCCAGCAGCAGCACAGATGCCAAAATTCAGAGGGAGTTGTAGCATGGATGGCAGTGGCAATGTCAGCAACAATACAGTTATAGCAGCAGCACAGTAGTTGGTGGACAGCATTTCAGACATCAGCAACGCAGAGGATGATGCTTCAAAATCAGAGCAGTATGCAGCAGCAGTATATTGCCAAAGCACATTCCTCGCTAAGAGGAAGTGTTGATTTGGGGCCGCATCAGATGTGCTCTAGGCCTCAAAATTTGCAGGAAGGCTTAGACACATGCATTCTCCAATACCCAGAAATCGTTATGGGAAATTCCACCCGGAGACAGTTTTATTAAAATAATTAATTATTTTTAATGGGACCCTAAGTCTAAACTAAGGAAATTAAAATAATTAATGGGTATTAATCTAGACTGTCGGTGAAACTTCTAGAAGAAGGCGGAGATCAAGTCAAATGATCCTAGCCATTGATTAGAATATAATATGGGTCATTGATTGATCACTGAGAGGATTATAAGAGGAGGCTTGATGGGCACTTGGAGAACACACCAAAGGCAGATACTCAGTTACCCGAGTAAGATCGATTTTCTCACTGGTCAAAGTTTAGCAAGAGAAAATTGACTCGGAGGGAAAGTTGCAAGTGAGAAAGGAAGAGAGGGCATCAGCATCTTTAGAGAGTGCAAGGCAAAAAGAAGCAGAGCAGGAATAGGGTGACGCAGAAAGACACAGCATAGAGGCAGAT
This sequence comes from Pinus taeda, assembly GCA_000404065.3. NCBI lineage: Eukaryota > Viridiplantae > Streptophyta > Pinopsida > Pinales > Pinaceae > Pinus > Pinus taeda. The sequence continues at coordinate 198,472 of APFE031431009.1, forward strand.
TGACGCAGAGACTGCGTGGGCAACTTGACGCTGGGCCAGCGTGAGAAGTTTGATGCAGAGGGACGCAGAAGGATTTCAGGGAAGAGGGAGTACTTCACCTTGGTCAGAAAATTTGTCAGGAAGCGTCTATAAAATTTCTCATTCTTGTTTTGCTGGTTGTAATTTGTACATGAGAATTTGTTGAAGAATAATAAAACCCTCATCTGCTGCACCGGTTTTCCCACATTGGGTTTTTCCGGGGACGGTTGTCCAAAAATAACTGTCATTGTGATTGTATTTGTGCCAGTAATTTTCCTTACATTTACTTTCTGCAATGTTTTAACTGTGAAGGCTGCAGTAGAATATATTTTGATATTTGTTGTGAATAACTTATTTTTGAGATAATAAGTAGAAGAAATAATATTAATCACTGCAGTAGGATTTCTATTTAAAAATTTTCACATTTGGCACCCACACATCCTCATACCTAGGTAGGGCCTAGAAATGCACCCTGCGAGGTTGATGCAACTAAAAGAAAAAGAAAGAGCATATGATGGCCACAAGAAAAACAAACAAACAAAATCAAAATGCAAAAGGTGGTCAGGACATACATATTAGCATGTGGGCAAAAGCCAAGCATGAACTCTACCTCTATGCCATATAGCTAATAGGAAATAACAACAATAACAAGAGAAAATACCAACATGCAACACAAAAATTTAGCCCATGCATCAACAACAATACGAAACACCAGAAACTACGTCAAGTTGAGCCATTTTATTAATTCAACAAGAAAGAGTACAATATATGTGGAGATAGAGGAACCTGGGCTTGCTACAGCAAGGCAAAAACCCAGGTGGAGATGAAGGCACCAAAGTGCTGGAAATGGCTCTATTATAAGGATTGTGCCCAACCAAGAATAATTGTTGCAACTACTAGGAAAGAATTACTGATTTAGCCCTCCAACATGCTCAAAAAATTCAGTGAAATTAGCCATAGCCTCTACACCCTAAACCCACAAAAACCCGGCAAGGAATTAGCCTACTTCCGGCTGATTCGGAAAGCCTCAAAAATGCATGCTCCTCCCTCTGCCAGGTGAACACATAGTTGAAGGAAGAATGCTTCCCTTAGGCCCAAATCCTCTGCGAAAATCCCTCTAAAGTTCCTCTACAAATTCCTCAGGCACTACCTCCAAATTCCAGCAAGTATGTCTCCTCAAATCCCACAACTCTACACCATGCATAGGCCCAACCAGTGACCCTCTGCGCACAATTAAAAGCACTAGAAAACCCCTCCAAACTCCCTTCACTCCAAACCTACAAAACACCCAAAAAGTCCAGCAAAAACCAAGGCAGTCACCCTTCATAAAGCCCAGCAACCAATATGCCCTATAGCTATTCCTCCCAAGGATGTGTGCTCTTCCTTTTACGCCCAGTCTGCTCCAAATGATGGTTGTATACACCTGTAAATCCTCCTGGAACAACACTGAAATGTAGCAAGAGGCTCACCTAGGGTGGGACTCGAAGACCACCGAAGATGAAGGTGAGATTCCCACTCAGAAATCTCTTGTGCTGAACAGCGCAATGTTGACTTAGCTCAGTAGCTCAAGCAAACAAGGGTTCAATTATGAAATTGGCAAAAGCCCCAAAATGAGGCCCTCCACCTCTATTTACCCTTGGTACCCCTCCTCTCTACATGTGAGGTCCACAAATCGAATTCCCTCCTTGCTTTCTTCCTACAAGTACAAATTCTCCTAAGGGGTGTGAATTCTCTTTTTTGGAGTGGCCCCCACATCCCACTTACTCTTTAATTTGTCTTTTTTTCTAATGTTTGGAGCCTTTTTTTCTCAAAATGTCAAGTGGGGTCCTCCTAACCCACTTTTCCTAAGTCAAACATGCCAAAATATCAAAATTGTGCAAAATTGTATTTCTTAGCAAAACTTGCTAAGTGGGAACATCACACTCTACCATATGCCCATCACCCGATTCCTGGGCCAATGTCACCCTATCTCATAGAAGACAAAGAACCCTTGCATGTCCCATCCCCTGATGGACAATGAATTGCCATATTCTAAAGGGGTTAATAATTGCTACACATCATACAAAGCAAGCTCGCATTCCTCAAGCTACGAGCAATAATACAAAGAAAAATCAAGAAGTAAAAGGCAATATAGAGGGGTAGAAAAAATATGGCCAAGGTAACTCATGCATCCATGATTGTGCCCTCCCAACATATATACACCTAGGATGAGGTATTCCATCATAGCCGATCTCTTTAACCATGGCACTTGGCCATGGAATCATTCCCCTTCGTTCCATCATTATTCACATGGCACATATTGATTGAAGGGTGGACCAAGGACATGTCACTTCCTTTTAGGGGTTGTAAACACCTAATAGGATAGTCTATTAACCACTCCTACCTAGGGAGGTAACACCATTACATGAACAAGGCCCCAATTTGGAAGAGAAGCCTCATATGAAGTGTAATTTTGCCCATTATTTTCAAACTTGGTTCACTTAGATGCAATAATGATTAATGTACCTAATGGTGAAAGTTGTAGCACTGGATATTATGTGTACACTGTAATTGGCAGGTGGATCCATCTATAGGTATGGGCAACTTAACTAAGGTCCAAGCCCTCCAGAGGGACATATTGACACCCACAGGTGATGCATTGAGAGCCATGGGACTTCAGGCAGTTGTAGAGCATCATTCATGGCCATGGGCACCTTCAGCACCCACAGGTGATGCATTGAGAGCCATGGGACTTCAGACAGTTGTAGAGCATCATTCATGGCCATGGGCACCTTCAGCACCCACAACGTTCCTGCATTTGCTTTATTATTCATGGGATGATGCACCTGGACCAGCGTGCCCCCAGCCAATTTAGCAGTGATCACATGGTTTGGCAATTGATTCAGGGCCCAAATGAGGTTTGTCTCATCCCTTGATACATGGGAGGGCTAGTGCCATCTCCAGTACCCTCAACGTTGGAGCAAAATCAAGCTTATTCATCACTTGGAGACCCGTGGGACCCAATTTTGTGCCCCAAACCCACATGTGGGGGCTACAAGTTGATTTTCAGAGAGACCCATAGGACCAACCACTAGACCTTGATTTTAGGAACCCTCTACACTTGTCATGGCACTAGAGGAGCTCAACACAAGCCCTATAAGGGCCTACAATAGCATGATGTCAATGTTTCGGCCCTCTTGTTGGAGATTTTATTATGTTTTGCATTAGCTACAAGGTCGACTTATGAACTTGATTAGTTCTTTCCCATTATTTTAATGTTTTAGGGGCTTCTAAACATAATTAACCATTAGTAGCACACATATATATTAGAGATCATTCATTTGTGATCTCTCATCATCTTCACACTTGGAATTTCAAATCTCTTGAGCAATTCGCACTTTTCTTTTGTGACGAATTTAAAGTAGTCTTAATGCAATTTGACATTTGGAGTTGATTTGTCTATCTTTGGAGCTATTCCTTGGATGAATGGAATGGATTATTTGCATATTATTTTGTAAGTGTAACTAGATGTTGAAAATTATCTCTTACATGTCTAATGTATGGAATTTTGTTGATTCTAGTAATTGCAATTGTGCCCTAATTTGTTGAATATTTATTGAATGTTAATCTAGATGATCTATTGCATGCATTACTCATAGATAATGTGTAAATGAATGTCCTTAGTGGTGAAGTCAATGGTAGCTCTCCCATGAAAAACCCATCTTCCATTGCATAGAAAATTATTAGAATTTTGCTTGTTAAGGCATCAAAATTTCAACTTCCTTAGAAGCTCTTTTGTTGATTTAATGCATTGAGGACTCCATTCTCCCAAGGAACAAGGGACCGATCCATTTGATTGGTGATCACATCTCAATTTTATTCATTTTCTTCTTCTCTTAATTTCAGTCCTTTCAAGGCTAGGGTTAAGAACTAGGGCTTAGGGCAAAATTCTAGGGAAGAGGTATTTTGGTGGTTGGAGAGCCTAAATATCAAGAGGATAGGGTTTGCCACAAAACTTATTATTGTAGTGGGCATCCATTCCAATTTCGTCCATAAATTCTCTTACCCTACGTGTTTTCCTTGAGAGGGGAACCCTAGTTTTTCCTCCCTCAACTTAAGGACTTCATTGACGATTTCACGAGCCTTGGCCTAGCTAACATACATTGTAACAAACCTTTTCTCCTTGCCTTGACTTCAAGTTGCTACAACACTCGTCAAATCTATCAAACCCTAGGTCTTGTGCCCTTGTTTCTAGGTCTCTTCATAGAAAGTGAATTGCTTCCTTGTGAAGCTTTCAACCTAAATTATGTCTTTCTTGAAGACTCCCTAGTGATATCATTTCACACATTAACCTTAGAATACCTATTATAAGTGATCTCTTTCCTACCGAGACTCCTTCCATCAGTGAAAATCCATAAACAGCAGGGGGTTTTGCCTGTGGTGATAGTGGGCCACTACCCTGTTGTTGCTTCTTGGTCTAGTTTATACCTTGTAGGTTTTCCCTCTCCAAGGCTTGCTAGATTTTGCAGCAACTCACCTGATTGTTAAATAATCAAAGTACCTTTTGAATAGTAGCCCACCTTCATCCAAGTGGTAATTTCTAGATGGGAGAGGCATATGGATAATGCAGATGGTGGAGAGACATGGAATATCATCGTCAAATAGTTGTTGTCAGGGGCTATTGGCTAGTTGTCTGTCCAGTTAGTTGTCAAATGTAAAAGAAAATTTTTCTCCTATGGCATTACCCATTTCGGTGGGTAACAAGCTGATTCCTCCAATTTTTTCACTCTGAAAACATCAAAATGGATGGCAAATAATATAATTATCCAATCTCGATCAATGATGAACTGTGTTACATGATTATGAGTATCTTCTTCCATTTTGCAAATATTGTAGTATTAGGGTTTCTATGAAGTTTCCATGATATGTTGAATATTTTATAGCTCAAAAATCTCCTTTGCAAAGTTTGTTATCCAGTATCCATCAAGGAAACTTAGAATAGCATTCCTTGACCTTAAATCACCATTTGATTGAAATTCATTATGTTTTGATTGAGATGTTTGTCTCTCTTTCTCGCTCCAATTAAGGTCCTCCACCTTTGACCTCGCCTTTTTTTACTATATATACCCAAGATTGATAAGGCGCTAGTCGTTGTGTGGCAATCTTTTAAAATTTTAACCTTTTCTACTTTTCATGCTAAACTAGGGTCAAGACTCGAGCTATGTCAAAATTTGTATTTAATAGCATAAAAAATCTTAAACATTGTAGTCCTAGGATCAGGCTTTGCATTTCTTAAATTGAAAAGAAAAATATCCATTTTATGTATTTTTCAGCCACATTTCTACAGGTGATATCTAGGGCTTAGTAGTTGTTTTGTGCATTTTCAGCCATTTGAAAAGTTGCAATATTTTCCCTTGTTTCCTCGTTAAATAGCTTTTGATTATTTATTGGTCATCACTAATTGTGGGTTGTTTTTTCTATTGTTGTCATAAATTTTGCATGTTGTAAATTATCGCACGGAATGTCTAGGAACCACGACCACTGCTCAAATCGGGGGCTATCACCCTGATCTCCAATCTCTTTGTTTAAACTGTCTCCCTACAGCAGGGTAAGGGGGGTAGACCCTATGGAAAAAATAAATGAAGAACTAGTTGGGAACCAACCAATACAAAAAACACAATGAAGCGACCAAGTACTTGATCTAGATTTAGCAAGACTTATAAGATTTGATTAGATTTTAAACGATTGATACCAGTGCCTTATGGAGTCAATGATCTTGCTAGAAAATTAAGACCAAGTAATCAATTAGCAACTGCTGCTTAGATGATGACTATCTTATATGAAATGCAGATCTTAAAACTAATGTGAGATGCAAAAATCTTGGTTAATTTTAGTTAAATGGCTATCTAAGTCTTTTGAATCCTCGATCCTTTCTGTGTTGAGCTTGATTTCGTAGTAGGGTTTTCACTCTAATCCTTACTCACTCCGTTTAAACTCTCTTTTAGATAAGTCAGGGGGGGTAGTCCCTAAGGTGAATGGATGAGGGTAGCCTGTGGAACACGGACTCTAGGAGATTTTAAGGTTGAACAACTTGATGAATTTAGAATAAGTCTCGGTCAATTGAAATAGATAGACACAATCACAAGATAAAAATAACTTCAGACCAATGCTTTTAATTTGAATTAACCAAAGACTAAATAAATGACAAGTCACCCAAAGCAATTTATAATGTGGCAAAGCGACGATCATGAACAATTAAATGTAAAATGCTCAAAACTTTAAGATGCAGGATAATCTACCCAAATTATCTTTCTCCAACAATCAATATGATTTAAAACATTTATCACACCTTGACCATAGAAAAATCATGAAAATTGTATTTAATCACCAAATAACACCAAAGAACTTTTAATTAGAATTTTAATTATTCCTTAGGCAATTAGTTGAAAGAAGAAATCAAAATCTTTTAATGTGACGGAATTAAAATGAATAAAGGGGTTAAAGATTAGAATTTGAATGGTCCATAGGCTACATTAAAATATTAAATGTGAAAGCGCAAATCCCTTTTTAGTTTATTTTATTCTCAATCCCAAAATCACAACAAAAAAAATAGATTTTTTAAATTTTTAAATTTTTTAAATTTTTATCACTTTTAATTTCGTAAAAAAATAAAAAATCAAATATAAAAAAGAATCAAATGTCACAAATAACAAAAAAAATAAAATAAATAAATAAATTTTTTCTAAATGTTTTAGATTTTATTTTAAATGAAATTAAAAAAAAAAAATCAAATGAAACAGAAAGTAAAAACAAAAATCAAATTAAAACCAAAATAAATGAAAACTAACCAAATCTAAAAAATAAAAATAAATCAAACCTAATCCATAACAATACAAGGTTAAAAATAAAAAACAAAAGTCGAAGACCAAAATACTAAAACACAAATATAAACAAATGAAACTTAAGAAATAAAAAATCGAATGTGCTTTGTTGTTTTGCAGGTTCGACGGCGGTGGTTTAGCAGTGCAGCGAGAGGAGGCTTGTGGGTATGCGTGGAAGAGAGAGGTTGAAGAGCAGCAATCGAACGAAGGAGGGAGAAAGGTTGCAGATAGGCAGCACGCAAATAGAGAAGGGTATGGTCGCAGATGGACAGCGTGATGGAGTAGGTAGCGAGGGAATGGACGCATGAGGGAAGGACGGATGGAACAAGGGAAAGAAAACAAACCAAAGGTGCCACGGATTTGAGGAATAACGCAACAAAAAGTTGTGTTTGAGGAAGTTGAGAGCAAGGGGGAATGTAAGGTTGCGAGAATGGAGAAGAGGGTCGAGGATTAGTTTGTTGAATGCAAAGCAGCAGCAAGATAGACGTGGGCAGCAAAGGTAGGGACAGCGATTTGTAAGCAACGTTTGGAAACGCAGGAGGGAGCTGACAGAGGTTGAAAAGCAAGTAGTAAAAGGGGTTTGCAGATTAGTGGAGCCTGCAACAGAGAAATTGAAAACAGCAACAAAGGTAGGGACAGCGATTTGCAAGCAGCGTTTGGAAACACAGAAGGGAGCTAACAAAGGTAAGAGGGAGAAGATGCAGCGATGAAAAGCAAGCAGTAAAAGGGGTTTGCAGATTCGTGGAGCCTGCAACAGAGAAATTGAAAACCCCAGGTAGTAGACCAATCAGCAAAAATGGTAGCCCATAAATTCTTCGAAAATTTTCCGGAAATTTTAATTAAAATGTTGAATCCACTTGCTTCAGATCTAACCCTGAAACCCTCATGAAATTTCCAAATAAAAAATTTAAATTTAAACCCTTGGACTGCAAAATGTCTTAATAATATCCCTGGAAAATTATGTTGATGAACCCCAGAGATCCGGATCTTACCCTCCAGGGCCTAGATTTGGACTCTACACAGATTTTTTCCTCAAATCTGTAGCTGCAAGACAACAAGAAACACCCAAATGATATATACAATAATAAAACGAAAACCCAGAAAAACCCTAAGTCAGAAAACCAAAAATAATTTACAAATCTATGTACAAGAATGGTAGATCTATCAAATCTGAGGAGTATGAATTCAACTCCGCTCCCAGATCTGATAATCTAAGGTTCTCAACAACCAGATCTATCAATTTCCCACATAAAACAAAAACAAAAATAAAAAACAAAAACAAAAAATTTAAAGGAGGTGCTTAGCTCAAAACCCTTCATGCATCACCAAGAAAAATCTTATGATAAGCCCAAGATTAAATCAAGCTGGGCTCTTCAGAAAACACGAATCGGGAGTTGGTTGATCCAACTGAAAAATTCTCCAAACGCCCAAGGATCTAAAAATCAAAACTTTCCTGCAAAACTCAATCCAACCATTAAAATAGAGCGAGAAAATGATAATAAAAATTCAGATAAATAGAGATACCTGCTATTACATTCAAAATTTAGATTATCACTTCAACCCCAGTGACTGAGCAAAATACTTGTACTCAAATCACTCTTCAGAAGCTACCATCAATCGCTAAAAAAAAAATTATGCATAAAAACAACACATCTTACAGTATTTCCATGAAGAGTAACATTGGCGAAAATTAACCCCAAAGTCTTTCTTTATTATTCAGAAAAATATTACACGAGATTTTTGCTTAGCACACGACTCAAAGGTCGGATGGATCAACTGACAAATGATTTCCTATTTATAGATAAATCCTCCAACGGCTAGTTCAAGTGATCCTCGTCAAAGCAATCTCGACCGTTGATGAAGATTAAAATTTCTTTTAATCTCATCTGTCGAAATATTTAATTCTTGAAGAAATTCGAATTTTTTAATTAAATGCATTTTAATTAACTCAAAAAATAAAAATAAAAAAATAATAAAAATAAAAATAAATAATAAAAAAATAAAAATCAAATAAAAATAAAAATTTAAAAATGAGTTAATTTGTCCCAAAAAATGACTTTGACTTAACCTCAGGGATCAAAGGTTTAAAATATATCAAAATAATTAATTTATCTTAGTCCCGAGACCTTTTAAATTTTTATTTTTAAGAACCGACGAATTTTGCATTTGGAGAATTTAAATTTACCTAGGACCTAGAATTAATTAAATTTTTGACTTAGGATTTTAATTAATTTTTTGCCAGAAAATTCAATTAATCGACCTATGAGGGGATACATTACTTTTCCAACCCTCAAGACACTTTACATCATGATTTTCATATTTTTTACATCATAAAGGGGAAAACCCATTTGTTATAGACCCTCATAAACTGCCTATTTCTGTGACACAAATATAATTCAGCAGATCAAGTAATTTGTAATAAACTAACCTAACCAAATAGTTAGGATTATTCTCAAATTACTTTTACGTAGACTCGATCTAGAATACTAGGACTCGCCTAGAATCCTAGCGACAAAATCCATTCCGGCTTTGGGGTAAGATTGAAGGAAAACTCTGAGGACCATCCGAGAATGGATCGGTGAGACAAAAAACCTCCCGGAATGAAGATCGTTACCAGAAAGTAGGTTTACCTAGGTAATTACATACATGACACGGATCTGCTGAGATTATTTACATTATACACATGCAGAAAGGGTTTACAAACATCTTAGAAGTGAAACTGATGATGATAGTTGTATGGCACGAACACATCGATCAGGAGTTATCCCTTTTGCAAAAAAAATAGGTGTACTACTATAGGTCGTTGACACGTAGTGGTTAACATCTGGCTCTACTTGGGGACACATTGTTGCACTGGAAGAATGTGAGAATCCAAAATCTGCATCCACGCCACACACAATATAACATAAGTAGCATCCATCCAAAAAAGCATCATATAACATTAAGCACATGAAAGATATAAACTCTTCATTTATTAATTATCCTAATAACATGAAAAACACAAATCTAACTACAAAATGAAACACTGAAATTACAGGGTATAAGGTTAGAAATAATGTTTTAAAACTCCGACTCCGACACCAACTCGGCCGAGGGTCGACTCTGACTCTGACTCGGTATCGACTTGGCTGACTCGATTTCAATGACTTAGTCGTTGTAAAAAATACATTAAATATTTAAAATATATATATATATTAAAGATTTTCATTCATGTTTCCAAACACACAGCATTAAAATATAGATGGAAGACAACATATGATCAAAGTAGGCTCATGAACATATCCATTATATCAAAATGGCATCCAGTGCACTCTCTAATACATACATGATCAAAGATTCAAAACAAAAACACATAACCAAGGAGGCTAGAAATGGCCTCTACAACAAAAGTAAATTGTGAACAGTACTACTGGCTAGTAGCTACTACCAGAGGAGCCAAGATCATGTGGATCAATCTCTGGATCATCATCAGAGTCAGACAGGGGGCCCCCATGACGACTCCTCATCATCATCTCCAACTGCAACTATAGAAGTGGTGGCACTAGCAGGTTGTGCAGCAGATGCAAGCTGATATAGACAAGATATGCAGCTGCGCTTATGTCGTGGCTGAGCAGCGGAAGCGCCTACAACTGGAGGACTTGCTCGTTGTGAGGCTGAGGCTGGTACAAGTGGATCAGGATCTGCATTCAACTGAACATCATGTTCGAGTGATGCCTCCCCCTGTAAATCCAAATCAAGGTCCTCTCAAAATCGAACTCTATTGGATGACTCTCCACTAACCAATCTGATGTTGGATCAATGTCTTCCAACACAATGGAATCTGAATCAGGTCTTTTGTTCAGCAATTGGTTGCATCTGAGCCAGAGGTTGTATTGGACATAGACTAGATCATTTAATCGTTTTTTATCCAAACGGTTTCTCTTCTTTGTGTGAATCCTCTCAAAAACAGACTAATTGCGCTCAAACCCAGTAGCACTGCAAGTTTGACTCAAAATACGAATTGCAAACTTTTGCAATTCAAGACAATGGCTACCAAAAGCCTCCCACCATTGTGCCGCAAAAAACATAGGAGTGTAATGAGTTAGCTTAACAAAATTACAAATTATATCCAACTTTCAAATTATAAATGATTTAACAAAATTTAAAAAAACTATTAAGAATTTGAAAATTGAAATTTTTGTTTACCTGACTCATCTGCTTCTCTTACAATCTTTGCTAGGTTCTTCCCAAAGGTACCTGAGGCATTGGTGAAGGTCGTGGCCTATCGGTATATCTCCAGCTGATCAGACTCCAATGGGATCATGCGATCAATGCAGTCAATCAGTCCATCTCTAACCTCCCCCTTCAAAGCCCCTGTCTCCTTAGCTTTATAATGATACCGTGGGTTCAAAAAATACCCAGCTGCATGTATAGGGCGATGGAGTTGATTGTTCCATCTTTCATCAATCATTGCCCAAATGGGCCCATACTTAGCCACTCTATCCTTGTATGCCCTCTTTATTTGCTCCTTTGCTTAATCCATAGCCTCATAAATGAAGCCCATAGCCAATCTTTCCCCATCCACCAACCGCAACGCCTTAACCAATGGCTCAGCAAGCTTCACAATCTCTGCTTCCTTTCTCCAAAATATTTCTTCATTAACTTTCTTTTTCAATTCTTTGTCTTCCAGTTTGTGAGACCATGAAGCGAACAAAGTTCTTTCAATAGATTAGTTACTCCAAAAGACTTGGAATATGAAGTTATCCATAAAGATACAAATATTATATTAAAAATGTTTGAATAAGAATAAGAATGATAATAAGATGAATGATTTACAAATGAGAACGAGAGGCTTGCTTATATATCAGGCAAGTGTCTCTTCATGAAGAGTCATGTCTCATTTAGACATGCCTCTTCAACCTAATTACTACTTAACTAATTATTATTTATGATTATTATCATTTACATTATATTTATATTATTTATATATTTTATTAGTTACAATGCCTCCTTCCTCAAAAAGCTTTGTCCACAAAGCTTGTCGATGAAAAAGGCTTGATCTCTTTTTCTACTTCGAAAGTCTTTCTGTCTTGGAACAGTCATCTTCGTCGATACAAGCTGATATAATCTTCTAAGTGACAAACAAAATTGTCGTACTGAGAAGTGATCAGACCATCCTAGATTAATCTTCTGTATAGTATTCTGATCACTGGAACTTTGTAACGACTTGGCATCATAAGACAAGATTGATTTTATGTCATTATTCTCTGAAACATCAATTTGTTGATTCTAGTCTGAATGGTCCCGATACAAAGATTGGTTGCGCTGTCTATTCTCACGATTTGGATGTCGATAGGGAACTTTTTTGGTTTGACTTTCCCTTACTGGGCATGTGGCAATTTTTATATTTTCTTCTGGCGAAGATGTTGTTGAGTTGGTTATGGAACATTCACTGGGAGTATTTATCATCTGACTTGCAACATCCAAGCCCGTCTTTTCTTCAACTTGCTTGTCTTCTTCCTAAGTTGTGACATTCACTGGATCAGTATTTGTTATCTTGTCATCAACTTGAATTCCTATATTTGATGCTTCCTTCTCGATAAGTTGTTGTACCTTGTTTTCTAATGACTTCTTATCCTTCTTAAGTTTCTTAATTTGCGTCAATAACTTTTCACTATGGTTTTTAAGTCGAGAAACTTCTTCATTTTTGTCAATAGTGATTTTTTCAATTTCATTTTGCATATTTTGTAATACTTTTTTACTTTCTTGAGAAATTACTTTTGAAATATCCGATATATCTTCTGGCGTTACTGAATTAGATTTCAGTGTAACACCTTGGAGTGTTATTTTCTTCTTCTTGTAAGAAAATGTTAAAAACTTTTTCTTAGTATTTAGAATAAAGGAACCTAGAGTTTTCATCCATAGTGATCCCAAAACAATGTCACTATCGTTACCAGGTCACTATCGCTACCAGATCCTTAACTATCGAAATTTGCCAACCATGTTGTCGTACAATTGAAGTATTTTGCTCAGAATTTGGGAGTTTCTCCTTTTTAATGTCACTATCATTACAAACCACTGGCTTTGATTCCATTCATCACTGGAAAACAACTTTTGCAAGTTTCTATGTTGGGAAGGCATAGATTGCAATGTCAATAAATGAGTAGCAAATCTAGTGATGGCATGCCTAATAATATCCCTGCCCCCAGTGTGTTTCCTCATGAGGCTCAAAATCCATGAATGATTGTAGATAAATTTTGTTATGCTTTTGGCATGATCTACAGTGTTTCTGACCCAATCTAATTTTCCAATAT
>APFE031431009.1:211662-222651 GCA_000404065.3 Pinus taeda
GTGGGCAGAAGATAAGAAAGTTTATGATGGTACGGTTTCTTTGATCAGTCCATCCATTTGACATGATGGTACATCTTGTTCTTGCCCATGAGTCCTTGAAATCTTTCAAATACTCATTAATGGATGAAATTTCTTTCTGCAAACAATACCCCCTTAACTCATGCATAGTAGGGCCTTTGAAGCCTTTTCTGGCAGCATGTATGGCATCAAACATAGGCTCATAATATTGTGAACGGGAAGCATTGAAGGGGATATCAGCATCATACCACCACATAACTATGTAATCACAAGCAGTCTCCCTCAATTCTTTCTTCCAATGGTCATCTAAAGTGGGTTGCATTTGACTTCTACTAGCTTGAGGACCATGTGCATCTGATGGAGAGGAGGGAGTGAAATAACTTTTGATATTGATATCACCCTTTTTCATTCTACCCTTTCCCTTTTCTTGATTAGACTCAAAAGAGGGAGGAACATATCGAAAGGGGTTGGATGCATCAATACAAGGGATAGAGGAAAAACCCTCAAAATCAAAATTGGGGTTGGTAGCCGTCATTTTTTGTATATCCCCTCTTCCTCCCAATTTCAGCCTCTAACTCTTTTTGCCTAGCCTTATCTTCTTTAAACTTCTCAAAGCTAGCTAACAATTCCTTCCTAATCTCCCCAATTTCTGGTGAGGTACATGGAGTAATTTGGCCTCTAATCCCCGCCAAGTGTTGTTTTAGCCTATTAATGCCCCCAGGACCTTCCTTAATTTTCCTATGGCATAATTTGCAATGCATTTGACTTTCAACCATTTCAACATATGCCCAAGCAACATCTTTCACTCTAGGTGATATTTTTTGACTTGGAAATGAAAGCAAACAATCTGAAAATTAAAAAAACATTGATTCAATGTTCAATTCTTTCACAAAAAAAACTCTTTAGGATTTCTAGATTTCCACATAAAATTTGATAAGCAATAACAGATTTGTACAAGTGAAAAAAAATACCTCCAGGCACAAACTGCCTCCTCAAGCTTGCTCCAAGAAACCAACTCCTCAATGCTGCTCCAAATGGCTGCCCAAAAAGCTCCTGACTCCAGCTACAATGCTTGCCCAAGACTCCTCACTGCTACTCCAAAAACAAACTCAACAACTCCTCACAAACTCTCACTGAAATTCTCACTCAAATACACGAGATGGTTGTGAGAGAATGAGAGGGGTTGAGTGGGTTAAATAGGGTTTGGGAGAGGGAAATGGTCCCCAAAGACCAACAAACTAATTACTAAACCCCTTTGGAGTCCCCCACACTCAGAAAATATTAAAAAAAATAAAAATTAAAAAGGTGTTTTTTTGCTTGACCGGGCCACTATACGTAACCCGGCCAGGTTGATATGGACTCGGCTGAGCCGGTCGGGTTAATACCAAGCCGGCCGAGTTGTTACACAACTCGGCCGACTCGGTATTAACCTGGCCGGCCAAACCGGTTCAATGGCCGAGTTGCAATTCTCAAGCCTGGCTTGGACCAACTCGGCTGAGTCGGTTCCGAGCCGACCGTTTTTTAAGACATTGGTTAGAAATACAATACAAAGATGCTCCATGGCATCGGATGTGTTCAATATAGTGCATATTGAGCATTTGCCTGCTTTCAGGCAAATCTGTTGGTTGTTTCTCAGATGTGCCATGTCCAATCCTCCACACGATAGAACTTTTTCCTATCCGAAAATCAAACTACTCGCGGCCATCAAATGCATCAAACCGCTTTCTCATTCTCTTTCTCTTGCATCTTTTCTTTGTGGCAAGTTGCATCACTAATGATGTGGAACATTTTGCTTCAAAACTCTCAGGTGAAGTATGTAAGATATGTCTTTCTTCATTCTACATCTGCTCTGTCAAGAATGATGGATCAGTCTCACAGGTGTCATGAATTATAACTTGATCTTTTATGACTGGTGGATTAACCATGTGAGCATCAACCTGATTCTTATTAATTTCCATTTTATCTGGGTCACCTTCAATTAGCCACTTTTCAATGGAACAAATGACCTCCTCGTAATAAAATGGAGCTTGCTGCAGTGGATAGGGAGGCTTATGATCTGTTGACGTTTCCATGTTTCTTTCATCCTCTAACTGATGCTGAAATTTTTGTATTTGTATTGTGATGGCATCCATCTGGTTAGAGTGTTCAACCTTCATAGCACCGACTTCCTTGGCATGGTTTTCCTCCATGGTCAATAACTTATTCTGAAGACATATCTGACCAGCGTCCATATCTTTTACTACTTTGTCATTCTCTGTTTTTATGGTCATCAAGCAATTTTGCATAGAACTCATTTCTCTATCATAATTAGCTTTCATGGTTTCCATTTCCTTAGCATGTTTTTCTCTCATGACAAGTAAATAGTTTTGCATGGAAGTCCTTTCTTTGTCATGATGACTCTGCATGTCGGTCCTCATAGCCTTCATATTTTGGGCACACTTTTCTACTACGGTGGCTACGTGATCGAAGTGTTTAATTTTCATGATTTCCATCTCCTTATCACGTTTTTCCAATTGAGTGTACAAAGTTCTCATATCCTTAGCATAATCAGCTATAATTTTTTCTTGATTAAGCTCCATATTTTTTACCAACTGTGTTTGACTAAACTGCATGTCTTTAACCAACTGCTTTAGTTCTTTTATAAGATGCTTATCATTTTCCCTTTCATTGTCGACACTAATTTGACAACTTGTTCTTGTTTTTCCACTATCATGGATTCGTCTTGCAACGGTACAAGTGGATGGCACATTCTGATATGGAGAATTGTCTTGAAATCTTTCATTGACAGTTGGATCCTTTACAAGATCACTTTCATTCTGTTGCATAGTATTAGGGGCACAAGGCGAACCACCTTGATCTCCATATCTATCTTTACGAGCATTGATGATGTCTTAAAGAATCTTCAGGACAATTATGAAACCAATTCAAAGCATCACCCTCTAAAGAAAAGGCAAATAGACACATCTTGACATCTTTATGTTTATATTGGGAAGAACGACAATATCTGATTATTATATAAGTAACCATAGATAGATGCTTTCTAGCAGCAGTTGAATCACCACCGGAAAACAAAGGTAATTTATGAATGGTCTCTTCCAGCATATCATGGAGAAAGTTAGTAAAATGACACGGGGCAAACAAGTCATCCATGATGACTTGCTTAAAGGGATAAGGAGGGACCAAATGGATGCTAGAGAGAGACCCTTGCTCAAGAAAATCAAGAGATCCACAAGAAGTGAGCTTCTAGTAGAAATTCTTGTAAGAAATGAAAGAAGTGGAGTCGCCACTTGAATACGAATCTAGCTCTAAGATCCAAAAGGAAAAAACAGCCATAAGGGAGAGCTTTTTGTCTGAGAAATAATGGATGAATAAGTGGAGTCACCACCCAAACAAGAAACAAACCAAAATGTCCAAGTGCTAAAAGTGCAGATGAAACGATTAATGAGATGACGAAAGATAAGGCAATGAAAAGATCAAATGACGTCAGGAAATGTTGTGCTGATGGGATAAGAAATGATGAAAGATTAGATGATTAGAAAAAATGTCGTGAAGACCAAGGACAAAAAAACTCTATCCCCGGCAACGGCACCAAAAAATGATGGCGTTGCCAGCTAAAATGAATGCTAAAAAGATGAAAGATGAATGTCGTAAAGCCAAGGTCCAATAAATTGGTCCCCCACAACGGCGCCAAAAAATGTTGTGCCGGAGAAAGGGAAGAATAAAGATGAGATTATTAAAATGATATCGAGGAAACCATGGACAGAAAAACTCTATCCCCGGCAACAGCGCCAAAATATGTTGTCGCACAAAGTGTCTAGGCACCGCGACAATGCTCAGAGTAAGGGCTACCACTCTAATCCTTACTCACTCTGTTTAGACTCCTCCTAGATAAGTGAAGAAGGTAGTCCCTAAGGTGAATGGATGAGGGTAGCCTGTGGAACACGGGCTCTAGGAGATTTTAAGGATTAACAACTTGATGAATTTAGAATAAGTCTCGGTCAATTGAGATAGATAGACACAATCACAAGATAAAATGACTACAGACCAATGCCTTTAATTTGAATTAACCAAAGACTAAATAAATGACAAGTCACCCAGAGCAATTTATAATGTGGCAAAGCAACGATCATGAACAATTAAATGTAAAATACTCAAAACTTTAAGATGCAAGATAATCTGGCCAAATTATCTTTCTCCAATAGTCAATATGATCTAAAACATTTATCGCACCTTGACCATAGAAAAATCATGAAAATTTCATTTAATCACCAAATAACACCAAGGAACTTTATTTAGAATTTTAATTATTGCTTGGGCAATTAGTTGAATGAAGAAATCAAAATCTTTTAATGTGACGGAATTGAAATGAATCAAAATATAAAAATTTAAAAAAGATTAAAATGGAAATAATTAAATATATATATATATATATATATATATATTATATATATATATATATATATAAATTAATTAATTAATTAAATTAAATTCTAAATGTTTTAGATTTTCTTTTAAATGAAATCAAAAAAAATAAATCAAATGAAACAAAAATTAAAAACAAAAATCAAATTAAAACCAAAAGAAATGAAAACTAACCAAATCTAAATATAAAAATAAATCATAACAATACAAACTCAAAAAATTAAAAAAATTCGAAGTAAATTGAAATCGAAACTAACCCTAACCAAAATACTAAAACAAAAATATAAACAAATGAAACTTAAGAAATAAAAAATTGAATGTGTTTTGTTGTTTTGCAGATTCGATGGCGGTGGTTTAGCAGTGCAGTGAGAGGAGGCATGCGGATATGCATGGAAGAGAGAGGTCGAAGAGCAGCAATCGAACGAAGGGGGGAGAAAGGTTGCAAACAGGCAGCACGCAAATAGAGAAGGGTATGGTCACGGATGGGCAGCGTGATGGAGCAAGTAGCGAGGGAATGGACGAAGAAGGGAAGGATGGATGCAACGAGGAAAAGGAAACAAACCGAAGGTGGCACAGATTTGAGGAATAATGCTGCAAAAAGTCGCATTTGAGGAAGCTGAGAGCAAGGGGGAGCGTAAGGCTGCAGGAATGGAGAAGAGGGTCGAGGGTTTGTTTGTTGGACGCGTGGACATAAAGCAGCAGCAAAAATTAAAATAGACGTGCGCAGCAAAGGTAGGGACAGTAGTTTGCAACCAGCGTTTGGAAACGCAAGAGGGAGCTAACAGAGGTAAGAGGGAGAAGATGCAGCGATGAAAAGCAAGCAACAGAAGGGGTTTGCAGATTCGTGGAGAATGCAGGCAGCAGCAAAAGGCTGTGGGATTTGTAAAAAAATTCAAAATTTTTTTGCAACAGAGAAATTGAAAACTCCAGGCAGCGACCAATCAGCAAAAATGGTAGCCCATAAATTCTTTGAAAAAATTCTGGAAATTTTAATTAAAACGTTGAATCCACTTGCTTCAGATCTAACCCTGAAACCCTCACGAAATTTCTAGATAAAAAAAATTAAATTTAAACCCTTGGACTGCAAATTGTCTTAATAATATCCCTGAAAAATTATGTTGATGAACCCCAGAGATCCAGATCTTACCCTCCAGGGCCTAGATCTAGACTCCACACACATTTCTTCCTCAAATCTGTAGCTACAAGACAACAAGAAACACCCAAACGATATATACAATCATAAAACTAAAACCCAGAAAAACCTAAGTCAGGAAACCAAAAATAATTTACAGATCTATGTAAAAGAATGGTAGATCTATCAGATCTGAGTATGAGTCCAACTCCGCTCCCAGATCTAATAATCTAAAGCTCTCAACAGCCAGATCTATCAATTTCCCACATAAAAATTAAAGTTTTAAATTTTAAAGGAAGTGCTTAGCTCAAAACCCTTCATCCATCACCAAGAAAAATCTTATGATAAGCCCGGAATTAAATCACGCTGGGCTTTTTAGAAAACACGAATTGGGAGTTCGCTAGTTCAACTGAAAACTTCCCTGAACGCCCGAGGATCTAAAAATCAAGACTTTCCTGCAAAACTCAATCCAACCATTAAAATAGGAGCGAGAAAATGATAATAAAATTCAGATAAATAGAGATACCTGCTATTACATTCAAAATTTAGATTATCACTTTAACCCCAGTGACTGAGCAAGATACCTGTACTCAAATCACTCTTTAGAAGCTATCATCAATGGCTAAAAAAAAAATTATGCATGAAAACAACACATCTTATAGTATTTCCATGAAGAATAACACTGGCGAAAATTAACCCCAAAGTCTTTCTTTATAATTTAGAAAAAGATTACACAATAGTTTTTCGCTTAGCACACGACTCAAAGGTCGGATGGATCACTGACAAATAACTTCCTATTTAAAAATAAATCCTCCAACAGCTAGTTCGAGTGATCCTCGTCAAAGCAATTTCGACCGTTGCCCCTCGAAATATTTAATTCTTGAGGAAATTCGAATTTTTTAATTAAATGCATTTTAATTAACTCAAAAAATTAAATTTTTGAGTTAATTTCCCCAAAAATTTGACTTTGACTTAACCTCGGGGATCAAAAATTTAAAACTTATCAAAATAATTGATTTACCTTAGTCCCGGGACCTTTTAAATTTTAATTTTTAAGGACCAAAGAATTTTGCCTTTGGAGAATTTAAATTTACCTAGGACCTAGAATTAATTAAATTTCTGGCTTAGGATTTTAATTAATTTTTGGCCAGAAAATTCAATTAATCAACCTATGAGGAGATAAATTATTTTTCCAACCCTCAAGACACTTTACATCATGATTTTCATATTTTTTACATCATAAGGGGGAAAACCCATTTGTAATAGACCCTCATAGACTATCCATTTCTGCAACACAAATATAATCCAGCAGACCAAACAATTTGTAATAAAATAACCTAACCAAATAGTTAGGATTATTCCCAAATTACTTTTACATAGACTCGATCTAAAACACTAAGACTCGCCTAAGATCCTAGCAATAAAATCCATTCCGGCTTTGGGGTAAGACTAGAGAAAAACTCTACCGACCATCCGAGAATGGATCGGTGAGACAAAAACCCTCCTGGAATGTAGATCGTCACCAGAAAAGTAGGTTTACCTAAGTAATTATATACACGACACGGATCTATTGATATTATTTACATTATACACATGCAGAAAGGGTTTACGTAACATCTTGGAAGTGAAACTGATTATGATAGTTGTACGGCATGAACACATCGATCAAGTGTTATCCCTTTTGTGAAAAAAGAGGGTGTACTGCTATGGGTCGTTGACACGTAGTGGTCAACAATTCTCATTTTCAACGCTATTGATAACAACAATCATTAAATTAAGGTAGCATGTCTTTGGAATCTATTTGAGCATCTCCAAGACTTATTTTAGCCCTCTAAACTTAGCCATAAGTTCTTTGAACTTACTACCTCATTTCGCTCGGAGCCCTACCTTATTGAATATTATTCTAAGGTGTCTAATTAGCAAGGTCCTTAGAGGGTATTTAGCAGTGTTCCATTGGGATGCATCCACCACAGTGGGGTGCACACACTTGGGACGGGGGGGGGACGTTTGGGGAAATGTTTCCTCACATCCCCCTTTTGGGGTGATGCAGGGGGGACGTTTACCCGGTGTGGGGGGCGCAACTCCCCAAAAAGTGTACTTCTAGGCATCCACTCTTAGAAAGGGCTAGGCGCTCCCCTTTAATTTTGCTTGAAAACAAAAATTTATGAATGGGGAAGCTTAATATTCAACCCTAAGGCCCTACTAATGCTATGTAATTAACGGTAATGTTATATTCTTAAAAGTAAAAGTGGCATTCTCCTTTATCTTTCATTTTCATCCTTTTACTTAATTTTTTACCATTACCATGAAATGACTCGGAATGTTTGAAAGTGGTTCCAACCCCATTGAAATTCATATGGAAAAAATAGAATTTCATGTCACATTCAAAATTCAGCAAACTTAATAGTTTTTAGGATTTGAGGATTGGGGGGATTGAATGTTTCCATTGGATTCTATTAAATATGAGGGTCTAGAACTAGCATTTGATCAAGAGCACCAAGCCCAAAATCACCCCATTTGAGGGGGAGCATGTCCCCCTAAATTTTGTCTAATAACCCTTGAAATTTTAATTTAAACAAAAAAAAAAAAAAAAAAATAAAGATAAAATTAAAACTAAAAATAAAAATACACAACAAATATCAAAATCTAAACTAATTTACAATCCCTAACTCACTTATTCGACTTACCAAGCTTACCTCTACTTGGTTTTCCACACAACACTATTTAACTTAGTGTATATTTCCACAGTTATTCATATTGAGAGAAATTTTGCAGGCAAAACTGTGTGAAGGATTTTTAATCTTGTCCAACGTTTCAGGTGGACACTCCACCCGTCATCAGGGACCTGAGGATTGAATCAACTCCAACATTGGACAGGATTAAAAATTCTTCACACAGTTTCACACACAAAATTTCTCTCACTATTTGACTAACCGATTAAGTGTTGCATCTCCTCCCTGCGACGCTCCTTCAATGCTCATTGTCCAGTTTTACCTTTCAAGTCTTGACTCTAGATATCAATGACCTTAGACTAATTCTTTGACTCGTCACTCTTTAGTATTTTTGAGTTTGAGTTATATCAATTTACTATTCTAGTCTTTAGACTTCCTATAGTCTATTTTTGCTTAGTACTAATTATATTCTAGAAAGATGAATGATATATGCATCAGTATGAATATTTAATTAAATTATGTATGGATCAATGTATTAATACTTTTGATATTGAATATGAATTTGAATTATATATATACCCTGATGTCCCCTGTCCCCCTTAAATTTCCCTAAAATTTGAGGGTACTCCCACAAATCCCCCCCTGTGCGTCCCCCTGTCCCGGAGTCTTGGTGGAACACTGATGTTTAGCCTGGGAATCTTTGGGTTAATCGTAGAGACCTATTGAGGAAGCCTCCATTGTGGGGATAACATCCATCCACATAACAGCAGGGGAACAGCCGCTTTGATGACAGTGGTGGCTGATCTCATTGTTGCCCTTAACCTAGAGTTCTCAGTGAGCCTTTGCACTAAGCTGCTAGATTTTACTGTAACAAGTCCAGTGCAAGAATGATCCTTCAAACTTGGCAGATCGGTAGTTCTCTATAATCTATAATAACTGAAATACTGAAAACAATAATATTATTGTCTGATACAAAGTTTACCTTCACATGCAGGTCTCCATTATGATTAGCAATTAAACATGAAAAGGGATTCAAAAAAACAAGGTACCACAATGTGCTCCTAATGTAAAAATGCCTAAATATGGGTGTTGAATTAATAAACAGGGCTAGAGAAAGAGCACCTCTCTTCCAGTTCTTCAAAATTTTTTGACTTTTGTTCCAGCTCCTGAAGTTGATGTCTGACATCCATGCGTTGTTTTTCAATTTCCCCTATTGCTGCTTCTAATTTCTTTTCTTCTTCTTCAACCTTTAGCATTAATTCAGAATGAAACATTCATATCATTGAATAAATTTTTGGACTTTAATATCAATAAATAATGCATTACTATGAGATTTACAACAGAGGAAAACAGACAGGCATCATTGGTTGCAAGGTACACCATGTTACTATATATAATATAGATAATCTAAACTATGGCAATCTAAAATGAACAATAAAAGAAGACAAAGTCACATCCAAATTCACCTCAATCACAGGAGAGGCACCAACAGAAGACTGATATTTTATTTTATGTTACACACCTTTTCTTTTTCTCGAAGAAATTCGGCCTCACTAAGACCACTGGGGGACTCCTTTTCAAGGCGTTCAAGACATGCTTCATAAGCCTTAATGTCCATATTAATATCTTCAAACTCTCGATCAAGTTTTTCAGACACGACCCGCATGCATTCCAAGCATAAAGGCTGCTCAACCTGTTTATGAATGTCCATCAAAAATCGTTCACAAAGATTTCATTAAAAATGCAGACAATGAAACTTATTCCATCCTGTCAGCAAATACAATCTGCACCAAAAAAGAAAACCATTCCACAATACCACATAAAGTTGACAAAAGTTCAAATTCAGTAAGATCAATCAACCGATGTAGATTCTAAATCCAGTAAGATGTCTGAATAATCATTACTACTGACAAAATATACAAGGCACTGAATACAGGAAATTACTGATTAATTAAAATTCTCCTCTGAGAACACATTAGGTTCAAACAGTTCAAATGTACTTTTGGGCAAAAATGATGCCATGCCAAACCAAAGTATAAAAATTGATGTAAAAAATGGAGTTTTGAACCAATATTATACATATGAAAAAGAAAAAGACAGTAAAAAAGTATTTGGAGTCTGTACCGTGCTTATACATACCAGCATAGATCCATCTTAACCTGGATCTATTAATCACCGAAGGGGATCAAAAAGAAACTGAGGGATAAACTTCTCAGTAATTAAAGAAGAAGCTTAGGATGGATCTATGCTGATTTATTTTATTATTATCTTCTTTTTTATCGAATTTATTTATATTCCTTCTTGTTATTATTTATTAATAATTACGGTTGACTTTTTATCTCTTTTACATTACACACCTCAACTTTTCTTTCATTTTAAGTTACAATACATAGCTCATCCATACTGAGCAGTACAGTACACTGAGAGAAATCAAAAATTAAAGAACAATAAAGAAGTAAGGACAGTTATTTAAGCCAGGTTTCAGGAGTTCTTTGACTCCAAATATATTATTGACTCAAATGTACATCTATTTCAGTAGCAAAGCATGAGCTACAATATTGACAGGGATCGAAGCAATTTAAGGAAACATTGCAAGCACGACTCTTAGCTATGTAGACAGTTATGGCAAAGTTCAATCCTATGACTAGATCAATACAAAACTGTATAACTACAGTGTAGATTGCACAATAATTTTCACCTGGAAGGTTTACATATTTATATAAATCATCAGATAGAATCTGCCAG
>APFE031431009.1:223228-354267 GCA_000404065.3 Pinus taeda
AAATGACCAGGTTTGGCCCATGTTTCAAAAGAGGTTTTTATAGTATCTCTCTCCATTACGATATTTACTTCCTTTACTTCTGGTTCCAGTGAATGAATGGTCATTGAATTCTCCCCTTTTCGGACGTGACTTAAATAATAAGAAACAATGCAATTGTTGCAATGTCAGCCAAAATTATAACAAACTCTTGGGATTTCTAGAAACTAGTCAACTATGAGTGACACTGGATGACACCTGCTCAAATTTATTCAAGGCTTTAACTCAGGGAGATAAGTTCACTATGCTTACTGTCATTAACTGCTGTAATAAATTCTCAGATAATAAATAAAATGTTCCTCTTTCACTGGTTTTCCCTTCGGGGTTTTTCCAGGGTCTTTGGACCAAAAACCAGTGTCAAATTTGTGTGATGGCCGCATTTATTCTCAGTGAAAGTGAAAGAGTAGGGCTGCTACATTTATTCTCAGTGAAAGTGAAAGTGAAAGAGTAGGGCTGCTGCATTTATTCTCAGTGAAAGTGAAAGAGTAGAGTCTGCTTATGTGTTTCATGTTTTAGCAAACATTCATGTTTTAAAACAACAGCAAAAATCTATGATGGGTTGGGCATTAAACTGATGTGATTCCTAAAACTGAAACTGGGTTTGGCCTACAATTTTCTACAGCTAAAGGATAGCCTCATTGTCTGTCTCAACTATGTTCAACATCACTAGCCACTTTGCTTTAGAATTATGTTCACCAGTTAAGGGTTTTATCTCACCAATGATGTGTTGAATCTAACCACAATATCCCATTGATGGAAAGGGTTTTTAATCATGTCATTCGCAAAAAAATTGAAAGGAGCACTTCATCTTCAAGTGCCCCATATATTAGGAGATCCAGCGGAGATATAATTGTCAATACCATCATTCTGGAGGGTTCCTTGCTACCTTCTATTGTTATTTAGATCATAAATGTCTAGCTATCTACATATGATAGGTGATCACTCACAGATGGGAAACCCTATGAGATTTCTTTGGACCCTGCCACACCATGTTGATCACTTCCTTTTTCAAGTTTATATTGACAAGTAAAGGCACTAAGCATCATGCAAGTTTCCAAGCCATGGTTGTGGATGACGTAGGTCAATGAGGTAATGCCAAAATCACCTAGGTCGTGTTCGTGTTTATGTTTGAATTCAAGGACAATGAAATTCAAAAAATAATCCCTATTGTAAACAAATATGATAAAGTTCACAATTAAGTTCCATAGAGACAGTTAAGTGAATTCTATTATTTCACATATTCAAACAAAAGACCAAAAAAAATTACATTTCAATTGGACCCAAAAATATGTCAAATTAGATGTCAAGGCTACATATAGCATAGATAGATACATATATGGACTAAAGGTAATGCACATCCTCATTTTGTTAATAAACAACCTCTTTCACAAGGTCACAAAGATGTACCCACCTCTAATATAGAACTACTTCCCAACCTATATCAAGCATAATGACCTCTCATGTCTCTCCAAGGTGAAGAGGGCTTGTTTGGGTGATCCTGGGAGAATCCCTAGAGCAATGAACAAATCTCTCCTAACATTCAAGGTAGAAGAGAGAACTATTGTGGTTTGCTCTTGTACATTGAGTGTTAGGAGAGATTTTGTTCATTGCTTTGTGGCTCCTCCCAAGGTCACATAGCAATTTCCTCTTCAACCTCCAAGGTTAGGAGAGACTTTGTTCATTGCTCTAGGGCTCCTCTTGAGATCACCCAACCAACCCTCTTTGCTTCAAGCACACCATAGAGGTCATTATCAAGTTTTGCATAGGGGCCTTCACAATGATTGATAAGCACAGGCATAACTCCACTCCCTCCTCTACATTTACCTCTATTTCTAGAGTTTAGTAGTGCTTCTCTCTAGTATAAGCCCCAGATTGTTCATTGCTCTAGGGTTCCTCCTAGGATCACACAGTAGTTTCCTCTTCAACCTTTAATGTTTGGAGAGATTTTGTTCATCGCTCTAGGACTCCTCCTGAGATCACCCAACCAACCCTCTTTGCCTAAAGCACACCCTAGAGGTCATTATCAAGTTTTGCATAGGTACTTTCACAATGATTGATAAACAAATGCATAACTACACTCCTTCCTCTACATTTACCTCTATTTCTAGAGTTGAGTAGAGCTTCTCTCTTTTCTAGGGTTTATCCTTTCTTAATCACACACTTTATTTTCACTTTTATCTCTTTTTCTTTGTCACGTAGGAGTAGCCTTGGCACTCCCATGTCATGATTGTGATTCGTTGTATTTTCTAGTGCCATTGACCTACTCGTTGGTCACCCGTGGACATTAATAAAAATACCTTATCTTTATCTAAAATTGCCATATCAACATTCATGACAATGTGGTACTGAAATAACCTCAGTGTTTCATTAAGAATTTCTTTGATTTTTTTCTAGTCCTTTTACCTATCCTTCCAGCTTTACTTTCTGCTCCTCATTCTAAAATCTATCTCGATCAACTTTACATGAATGAAAACTTGAGGGAGGGGATTTGAAATTTATCATCTAACGCGCAAGCACTAATGAAGGATGGTGGTGAACCTGCCAAGTTACACCAGTGTGTTGCAATAATCTCCATACCTACATTTAGTGTAAGATCCTCTTCAGATTTTTGCGAAGATTTTTCATGTAACTTGACTGCCTTGTATCTCAGCTACTAACCTTTCCTCATTAAAATCTGATTGTTGGCCTTACCACCAATGCAACTGCAATGCAAAGTTAAATATTCTGAGTTAGTCAGTTTCTTAACTAGAACTCTTAACCTCTTATGGGGGCTTGAATATCTTTTATTGGAATTACACAAACAGAAAAGGAATCATGCTCTTTTTCTTTTCCTTTTTCATTTGCTTTTTAAAAGGGGAGAGAGAGTTAAACGTGCAACCTTTTCATATTAGACTTGCAAACGTATTTCCAAATTAGCATTACATAATTGTATAAATGGTGACCCAAACATAACCCTACAAGTTGTGTAATTAATGAAATATGACAATGGCAAACATTAGAAAGCCAACTATAAGGAACTGAATATAACAAATGCACACAAAACGTCAAAGTAATAAAGTTGCTCACGAGCATTAAGATTCAAAATTCAAGACACTTTCGAGTTTCAAATAAGGAATAAGCATATATACTTAATCCTCTAAACGTCAAGCACACTTGAAAGCACGTAACTTCGCACCATTGCTATCTTCCCAAATGTTATAACAAAATGGCATTTCATTTGTTATTAATTAAAAAAGGTTAAACCAGCATCTGGACATTTGTTGATAAAATCCACCCACAAGAGGTTTATGTGGATCAACATATAAAAAAAGGTTAAACCAGCATCTGAGCATTCGTTGATAGAACCCACCCACAAGGGTTTATGTGGATCAACATATCCAATAACTCAATGTTCATTTAGGTTTGTAACTTCATATCAAACCACTTGCCCAGGTGGCTTGCAACGTCACATGGAGTTAGTACATGCCATCATGGAGTAAAAAATTCAATCATAGACCAGAGTGGGCATGATAAGCATACATTTCAGTATGCGGACTTCAAATTCACAAAAGAAAAAGGCGATGACAAGCACACGCATTGGGTAATGTGTCCCCATTTCCCAAATCAAGTACATCTACTAATGTGGCCTACCTAGAGTTGTCGCAAAAGGGATGCAAAACCATGGGAATCAAACTTCTACACTATATAAAACCTAATTCATTAAAAAATTAAAGAGTAGAATATGCACGTGCCATTGAAGTGGCAATTTTATTGAACTCAAGGAAACACATCGATCTAAGACAATAAATTCATCCTTACATCCCTCAAGGAGACTTCCATTCTACTCTAAAGTACAAGTACATATTTACAGACCTGTGTTTGTGAAGAAACGATATCAAAGGCCCGCTTCAAAACAGTTATACTGGAACTGAAACTAGCATTGTTAATGTGCAGTGCGCTGCTGGAATTCCCAACAAAATTCGGAGAGAGCAGACCACCTCCTTCAGGTGAATTTTCGTATCTATACATCGAAGCAGCTGCAGATGGCAACACCACAAATGATTCATCCATCGCCTTCCCACCATGGCTGTCAGATCCATTATTAGTAGCTTGTCCGGGCGGGGCTTTATCAAAAGAACCCACCGCATGATGAACAGGCTGATTCAGATTGGTCACTGGAGGAGAGCCAGGGTACTGATTTCCACCCGTTCGAGGTCGAGGAGGAAACCCAGGTGTCTGATTCCTCTGCTTGGGCAAAACAACAAAGGAATGGTCCATTCGACTGGCTCCCAATACACTCCCGGCCCCATGAATCGACAAAGCCTGCACCCCTGCAGCTCATATTTCCAACGTAGCATTTTAGAAATAATTTCAAAACCATGATCCTTTCACAAAATTATAGAAGAGCATTCCAAAAATCATCTCCGAGGTGAGGTTTCAATCTACAGCTCATATTTCCAACGTCGCATTTCAGAACCAATTTCAAAACCATTATCGTTACACAAAATTATAGAAAAGCATTCAAAGAATCATCTCCAAGCTCGGGTTTCAATTAAAGAACATAAAGGTTATTTTGGAACCCAAACCACTCTATCGACAAAAGTATTGACTCAACCGCTTCATATCTATGACCTTTTTAGGCCTTGTACTGTGCTAATCTTGGGTACCCACATTCTCCCAAATTTTCACAACGAATTCAATAGTCAATGTCAATTTTGGATCTAGATTTTCATCAAATCGGAGGGTAGGTGGGGTAATCTGGGCTGCTTTCTATCGATTAATACAAGTTGCATCGAACAAACCATCCATTAGAATAAAATTTCATATATCATAAAGTCATCCAGAAGCTTATGCAACTGACTAATCATTAATGGCTTGCCAAATTGGCCAAAACCGATGTATACTGTAAAATCTTGAATAATTAAGGATAAATAAAGATATCAGCTACAACACTAACTTCTCTTCTACCGTAGAAGAATCCCGACGACAAATTTGAAACAGGCACAGGTGCTTGTAAGAATGAATTTTACCAGGGCCTGGTGTAACTGAATTATACGCGTTTATTGAAATTTACCCGAGCAAAACAAGAGTTCTATTGCATGATCGCACAAAGTTCTGCCCAATCGGTAGATTTCTGAAGATCGAAGAAAGACAAATTATCAAATGATTAATTAGTATTAAAACCCTAACCTGATCTTGAGGGCTCTGCTCCAAACTTTTCTGCGTAGGATTCTGCCCCGATGATGGAGAGAGGGTGTCGACAACTCTGGCAGAGCCATCTCGGGATGCTTGGGTCGATGAAAACACCTCTGGCTTTTTCTCCTTCGTCTTTCATTTTGCCGGGAAGGCCGTCAATTCGAATGGCGGTTAGAACAGGAACATATGGAGATAGCGAAGATGAACAATAAATTGTCAAGGTGGACTGGGATACTCAGGTTACTTGGAGTTCACATTAGATGGAGATAGCGAAGATGAACAATAAATTGTCAAGGTGGCCTGGGATACTCGTGTTACTTGGAGTTCACATTAGATTTTATCCGATAAGTTCGGAAACGTACTGTTTTCTAACATTTGATTGGAGTGTGGCAAATCTAGGCCATTGCTCAACTTTCCATTAAATGTGAAAAAATGAAAGAGAAAAGGAATGTCGAGTTGGGAACAAAGCGTTCAGATTCTGAGATTTCTCCAAAATGGAAGAACGCTTACTCTGACAACATCTTCTCTCATTATATTTTTTCGTATGGCGCGTTCCCGTTGAAATAGTTCTTCAGATATGTTAAAAAATACCGTTTTCTAATTTTGGAAGGAATGCGGCGGACTGTAGCATTTTCAAAATTTGGAAGGAGTGCAGCAGATTGTAAAAAATAATTGATGAATTTTCCATTTTTCCCTGTGAAAAAATAATTGTAAAATAAAACATTCAGATTTTGATATAATTGGATTATTGATTTTTGGCAAAGTTGTGAATTCCTAAAGAAAAGTTAGTTCAAAAAATAATTGTAAAATAAAACATTTAGATGTTTTATATAATTGGATTATTGACTTAGGGTAAAGTTGTGAGAGATTCTGAAGAAAAGTTAGTTCAATCATTTTAATGCTGTAAAATAAAAATATATATAAGTGAATGCAGATTTTTTTTATTGTTATTTATGTTAATATTTTTTGGGAAAAAAAATGTTACATTGCCTTAAATATATATATAATATATAGGTTATACAATTTTCTTCCAAAAATTATTGAAAAAATATATATATACATATATATATATTTATATCATATAAAGTTGTAAACATTCTATAATTACATATAAAATGGGTAAATACAAAAAAATTATAAATATAATTTTATAAATAAAAGTGAAGATATGAATTTGTCTCCCATGAAATATGCTCTATGGCCTAATTAAAAGTAGATATTTTAATAGAATACTCTAAGGCTAATAAAAGTAGATATTTTAATAGAATATTAAATCAATAACAATATATATATATAAAGAGTTTAATATCCTATTAATTACATATTAAAATGCACCAATATAATTTTTTACTAAATTAAATTTTATGATAAAAGTGATGATATAAATTTGTCTCCCATGAAATAATGCTCTACGGCCTAATATAAAGTAGATTATTTAATAGAATACTCTAAGGCTTAATATAAAGTAGATATTTAGTAGAATATTAATCAATAAAATGTTAGATGTCAATTAAATTTTAAAAATAATTAATTATTTATATTATTATTTATTTATATATAAATTATGGAGGAGATGAGATGTGTATAAAAATTTAAAAAAAATAATAATACATAAAAAAATGAAAAATAAAACTTAATAAAGTAATGAGTATACTTTATTAGTTTGTTTTTTATACAGTGGGAAACCTATTATAACTTAGTTCTCAAATAAAAAATGAGGACAGTCATAAGTTGTTATTGACAAATGCAAACTCATAATCATTATTTAAGGAAAACCAAGCCACCTGGAATTACTCCCTTGGTGGTCCCTAAGGGGGCAAGTTTTCTCTCCTGCCATATGCCTCCTTACGTCCGAGGAAGACGAGATCTTAGCCAAGCAAAAACAGTTTTAAGGCATACTCCAAATGCATGTTGAGAAATCAATGCTTATAGGAATTAGGATTTGATTCCTCTTTCTTGATAATTACTTGTGAATTGTGTTGGCTTCTTTTACTTCTTTATTAGTTTATCTTTCATCAAGCAATTACTAAATTATATGTATATGAAGACCACAAGAACAAGAGACACAAGATGTAGGCACTCAACTAGGGCAAAACCCCTTCAAAGGGAAAACTAGTCCAACTCTTCCACTAGTAGATTCAAATCAAGATGAGATCATCCAAGACCTCTTAGACCTAGACAAAGACATCCTCCAATCACCAAGTCAGTGCTTCCTTCCAACAGATGATCCTTGTCAAAGTCTCCTAGTGGCAACTTCCTAACTGCAGCTTCAATCCAGAATTTCGGCCCCCAGCTTCAGATTCTCGGCTCTCGGCTTCAAAACTTTGGACCTGCAGTAGACTAAGAATATCGGCCCCAAGAAATGCCCAGAAACTTGACACATGTGAGAGATAGATAGCCCAAAAATTAGGTCTTCCCAACTTCTTTCTTCCTTCTCCAACTTCTCCACTCTCTTTTTCTGCTTCTTTTCCTTGTAGATTGAACTTATTGAGTGAGTGATTAGGTCGAACTGCCTCTTTATATATAGCCTTTCTGTTGGGTCGAATTACCCTAATATAGGCCGACTTCATGGGGACGCAGTTGACTTGGTGTGGAGGTGACAAATAACCTTTTTGACTCAAAAATAATTCATTTTACATGATACAAAAGCCCAAGAAGGGTCTAATAAAAATGACAATGACTCAAGACAAAACCTAAAAACCTTCAATGGAGGATTTGATCTATAAAACATTAACCTAAGCATGAAACCCTTGCTTTAATAAGTCATTTTCTTTAATAATAAAATTTCTTTTGACAAGTGTAATTATGAAGACCGATACTAGTTACATTCTTCAACACTCCCTCTTAACTCATGAGGTATTCATAATTACATACATATAAAGGTACATGGAAGATCTCAAAATGACATGAACTATGAAGAGTTATAGCACATGCAATGCTATAGAATAAATATTTGAGTAGGGTACTTTAATCGAGTATAATGTCCCCAATTAAATTAATTTTGCTAATATGAATTTATATTTTTGTAATTGGGTGTTGGGAAATATTTTGGCATGTAAACTTAGATAAAGCGAATGGAGGGAGTCCCCACTTAATTTTTGGAGAGATGGAGGCCACCAACATTAGGGAAAAGGAAAGATTAAATTGATGGTGGAATATGGGGCCCACATGAAGTACGTTCTTGGGGAAGAAGGAATTTGAATTCCTTGAGACAGAGGGTCCAGAGTGGTGACCGAGTTTATAGAGGATATCCG
Organism: Pinus taeda; assembly: GCA_000404065.3. Classification (NCBI taxonomy): domain Eukaryota; kingdom Viridiplantae; phylum Streptophyta; class Pinopsida; order Pinales; family Pinaceae; genus Pinus; species Pinus taeda. Next base: position 231,694 of record APFE031431009.1, read on the forward strand.
CCCTCCACAGTTTCATCGGTTTCGGCTAGCCTTCTAGCATTGAGAAAGAAGGCCACGACAGTGCGAGAGGCCATTCTACAGTAAAATGAGGAGTTGGAGGGCATGAGAGCGGTTTGTGCTGAGTCAACGGCCAAACTGACTCGCATTGGGGAACGGTTGGGTTCCTTAATGGTTTAGCTGGAGTGCACATTAGAGCGATGGGGCAACCCTACTCAGACATGCATAGATGAGGTCGGTAGCACTAGCAGGTTACCACTACACATTGGAGAGCGAGAGGCAGAGTCACCTCGACATATTTTATGTGTTGACTAGGATGGTTACATGAGGCGACATGAATTATACAGGGTGCATCCTCGGCAACATGGAGGGTTAGTTTCGAGTACGGGAGTTTATGCTCTCAACCCTTCCCTTGGGGTTGGATGGCGAGAGATTCTGAGTTGGTGCTTAACGGAGTGGGCTAGGCGTATGGAGTTGGTCATAGGTTAGAGTGAGAGTCATAAGGCACATTCACGCATCGAGGATACTAGAGGCCCAGGGCGACATTGGGATCCAGGTGGTACTCCCCATCACTTCATGGATTGGGCTAGTGATGGGACTAGTAGGAAGGTGGATTTGATGATTGGACTCACCCCCATTTTCATATTCCCATCAGAGTTCTGGACCGCACCAGTGACAGGTTGGGCTAACAAGGGCCAGTAGACTATGTGAGTCATCTTGGCATGTTGGTTGTGTATGGGGTCATTGAATGATCAATGTACCCTTGTAGGAGGTTGTTAGAGGAGGTGGCATCTATAGACCACCGGATAGTTCCTCGTATGGAGGGGTGGATTTCCCATGCATATATGGGGCACAATGGTCACAAAGGAGAAACACCCGAGTGACGCCACCATAAGCAGATAGGGAGATTTGCCTGTCAAATCTCTCAGGGAGGATTAGGAGGGAAGGTCCACTCACCCGAGAGTATGGAGATGAGAGGGTAGATACGGTGGTAATGACAAGATGCGGGTTGATACTTACAAACATAGTTTTAGGCCATGGCACTCAGGGGTGTATAGGGGCATGCAGTGTGCACAACAATATGCAATGGAACAAATAGGTGCGTAGTGGTGCATAGTGGTGTGCAGTGTCACACCATGTTGTCAGAGGAGCGGTTCGCATCACAATACTTTACCTCATAGAGTGACAAAGACATCTGCCTCTACTTCAGTAGGGCTTGTTGGGATCCTTCATGAGCAGGGGATACTGTGTATAGTTGAGGCAATTTTCCAATGGGTATCCGGGCTTCAGACATTGTATTGGCACTTTACCGATGGTGTGGATGGCATACTTGGTGGTGATGATTGGATGGAGCAGGACAGGTCCGCATAAACGGAGATAGTCGCATGCATCAGACATCTATATATTGGCTACATTCAGGGGGTAGCTATTTGGCCAATGTGGTTTCCAGTGGTCATCAATGCTACACAGTGGCAGGCACAAGGTCGTTTAGCATGCATCATATTAGTTCATGATATATGGAGCCTATATATTAATTGCATGTCGGGACTAGAGACGAGGCATGGATGGATTCCAACATTTGTTAGTGCTATGCTGCAACAAGTCTAGTTATGGGATCCATGGGTTCAGTTGGTTGATAGATTGCTAAATACATGGGGGTTCGGGGAGGCCTTCATCGTATGGTGAGGCAGGCTTTCCTTGTTGTTGTATAGGTTAAGGGTTAGCTTTGGAAGAGTAGGCTTTGGCATCATTGAGATACCTGGGTAAGATGTATTTGGCCTTTATCCGTATTTCATCATCGGGTTCCAGGAGATGAGGATACGACAAGGGCACAATGGGCAGTCAGTTATAATCAAAGTAGAACAGCGTCGGCATGGTAGCATCTTTTTTAGATTAGCATGGGACCCTGGTATCGAGGGATTCATTTATGACAGGATGGTGCACGGATTCAGGGTGACCCAGTGGTACATTTGGGACCCCGGTATTATGTGTAGTGATTGTTTGGGTCAACTGATTGAGAGGGTGTTTGTTGAGGCTTTGCTTGAGGACAAGCAATTTTTGGTGGGGAGGACTATAATGTCCCCAATTAAATTAATTTTGCTAAGATGAATTTCTAGTTTTGTAATTGGGTGTTGGGAAATATTTTGGCATGTAAACTTAGATAAAGTGGATAGAGGGAGTCCCCACTTAATTTTTTGAGAGATGGAGGCCACCAACATTAGGGAAAAGGAAAGATTAAATTGCTAGTGGAATATGGGACCCACATGAAGTACGCACTTGGGGAAGAAGGAATTCGAATTCCTTGAGGAAAATCTAATTGGTGGAGGGACCCATAAGGAATGCATGGCCAACAATTATAAAAGGAAGGAATAAGGGAGAAATAGGGGTGTTTTGTCTATTTGAAAATCAAATTTGCCTTAGCTAATCAACTAAGCCAATATTGTGTTGTTTAGCACACGAGTGTTTCCAAGCAGAGATCTAAACTCTTGCTTCGGTGGACTTCGAGTGCCATCCTTATGAGGGAGTTCTACTTCATTCCAAGTCATACCAGCAACAGTGAGTCAAGTTACAACAACAGTAAGTCAAGTTACAACAGTAGGGGAAGTAACAACAAGGAGGCTAAGTTACGACCGCAGGGAAAGTAGCAGCAGGAGGGCCAAGTTACAATAACGGGAAAATAGAAGCAAGGAGGTTGAGTTCCAGCAACGGTGCAAATTAGGGAGAGCAACAACAATGCATAACAAGGAGAGTAACAACAGTGCAGGGACTACGCAGCCAGTGGAGTGAGATTTGTTGGGGCAACATTACCCCAAGGATTTTGGAGCTGGGGAGTTGGGAGATCATTTGGAGGGCCATTTGAGGAGGATTGTTGGAGTCAAGAGTGTAGAGATTGACAGGATCAGTCACAGCAACAAAATTTGTATTTGGAGGAGGGCAAAGTTGTGAAGGATCAATTATTGAAGATTGGAACCAAGGGAAACCCTTTATGGGTTTTTCTGGGTTTTGGGCAAGGATCACAATCCCAAATTCCTATAATTTTATGGGCACTCTAGAGTGGGAAAATAAGGGGGCGAAGTAAGGTAGCAGTGCAGCTTTAAAGCAACATCGCAGTTTTCTGGAGGATCTGGTTATTGCAGTCGTTGGGCTTTCTTGTACTCATCACCTGGTGCTTGTAGATTTCCTTGTGCAAGCCCATGTGCACTTACTCCAGATCTTTGTGCCACAAGTTGATATTATTAATAAGATCTTGGCCATTTTTGGGATTCACAATTTTTTTTAGTTCATGTGTATTTGATTCTAAAAATTTATGTGTTATTTTATTTGCATGTCTTTGTTATCACTGTAAAGTTTCCATTAGGAGCTTTACATCGGGTGGTACTAATGATCTAGATGGCTCCAAAAATAGAAGTGGCATTGAAATAGATCAAAAGTCAAAGTCATCAGATGGAAGTGAAACCAGGACTAGATCATAGTGCTCATTGCCTTGACTCCAACAATGTTAATGACACTCAAATGCAAGTTTGTATGCTCAAGTTATAGTCAATCAAAGTTTTGGTAAAACTTGGCCATGTGACAGTCGCTAACGAGGCAACAATTTGGCAAAGGGACATCATACAAAAAATGATAATCAGAAAGGGAAAATTTGTCGCCTCCTTAATTCGTCCAATAACCCTTAATTTATGGCAGAATTTGTTTAACTATTATGGTGAAAAAATAAAATAAAAATATATGTTTAGCGGGGCGGGTTTCTACCCCCAACAATCCCAACACAATATGTATATATTGTAATGTGGTAGTTCTGCCCCACCCAACAGATGTCAACATATGATGGGGTCAGCGGGGTTCGAACCCGCCCAGCCCATGTGGGTCGTCCAGCCAATGTGCAACCTCGCATTATATTCAACTATGTAACAAAATTGCCACTAAAAATTAACATTGTCGTGTATTAAAAAAACACATGTCACCAAACCATATGCCATAATGGGGTCCCGTGGGGATTAGACCTCAAGACCACCAGTAACCATTTGCCTTAAGACAACACTGCCAACCAACAAGCCAATAGCCCAGACGTTCGCAGCTCTGCCACAAATTTTATAAAGACCTCGATTCATTTTCCCAAAGGACCGACAAAGAGCGGAGCACGAAACTAAGAGCCATAGAACCCTAAGCAGGGAATCTTGCTAGATGCTGAAAATATTCCTTGGGGGGCCATAGGTGCCAGTGTCATAATTTGACAAGTTTATAGTCATTTTTGCACATTTTCTCACCAGGAATCCAACGGTGCAGTCTGTTTCTCTAGTCGAGGTCTCCATTTTCAGGCCATCATCAGAAGATGGAGGTATATGGGTCATTTTTGTAAAGTTGATTGTAATTCATTTCTTTGTTGCCACTTAATGAAAGAAGGCCTCCCAACTTTGAGCAGGGCCCAGAGACGTAGCCCACATTGAGTGAACTCCGTAATCAAATTGTTTGTTTGTCTTTGATCTCATGGTTGTTTTGTGATTTCCGCTTCTTTTCCATGCGTTAAGTTACTTGGTTAGCATGCTCTTTTATATGCAATTTTGGTATGCATCCTTGAAGTTAAAATATCTAGATAAAATTTGGTATCAAAGCAGGTCTTCTTGATGTAAGTTGCATGAATGAATGCTAACTAGGAACAAGCTCCAAAGAGGAGAAGGAAAACTCAAATCCTTTGATCCCGAAGCGGGGCGTGCACCACAAAGATGGAACATGGCAGATGAGGAAGCTCGATTGGAGGAAGAGAGAAATTATCACAAGATCTTCTTCACCATGGCAAAGAAAGTTGACAAGTTGTTTACAAAATATGAGAATACAATCAAGCTTGAGAAGAAAGAACCAAATGACCATGCATCGGTAAATCAAGAAGGTGGAAGAAGAGAGCCTCATGAACTTCCCTCTCCATCCTCTAGTGACAGATTTTTTTCTTCTTCTTCTCATCACTCTAATAGGCATCATAAGAATACATCTAAGAAGCCATTTTTTAAGCTAGATGTAAAGTTTGATTTTCCCACATATAGTGGAGAATGTAATGCATAGAAACTAAACAATTGGATTAGACATATCGAGGTTTATTACTGGATTCAGCAAATCGAGGAAGATGAGGCCAAGATCCAATTAGCGTCTCTTTGGTTTAGTGACACCGCTCTTATCTGGTGGGAGCGCAAGTTGTAGAAAGGAAACAAAAACTTGGGTAATCTCCTTTCTTCTTGGTCCAAATTTGTTTTTGCATTAAAAGTTCAGTTTTATCCTTTGGGTCATCAACAAAAGGCTTTAATGGAATGGCAATATTTAAGGCAAGGAAAGGGTCAAAATGTACAAAGCTTCACACAAGAGTTTCGAAAACAAGCATTGAATTTGGGCATTTCACTTGATTCACCCGAAACTATAACAAATTATATTGGTGCTTTACATAGTTACATTAGGTATTCTTTGTTATTATTTGAGCCTACTACTATTGATGCGGCTAGTGTCGAGGTCATTCACCTGCAAGGGAAAGAATGATAAAGAAGAGCAACTAAAGAAATCATCTTTAAACCTCATAATGACAAGTTTGAGGGAAAAGGCAAAGGAAAGGACAAGAAGGTAGCTACAACCAAGGAAGAAGGAGTAAAGCCATCTCGTACGTATTGCAAGAAGGAAGGTCATGATAATGAACATTGTTGGAAGTTGCATCCGAAGTTGAGGCCAAAGAGATTCAGTGGGAAGGATAAGCAAAAGACGGTGGCAACCGTGCAATAGGACCTTGGATCTAATTCCAGTGATGACACACTGATAACAATAGTGGGCACACAAGGTACTATTTCTCTTCATGCTAATGAAAATTTTAAATTGCATGCAAGTACAAGTTCTTCAAATGAGTCTCTTGTTAGTGAACGAAATGTTGAAGAATCTAGGGAAAAGTAGTGTAGTGTGATTCTTCGTTACTCGATAAAAATTTGTGGAGACTTTTAACTTTTCTTGTTAGCTTATTCTTCTTCTTATTATTATTCGCGCGTATGTGTGTACTTCATCAAACTGCTACCAAAACATAAAAACAAGAACACAAGATGTTGGCTCTCTGCCAGGGCCGAAACCTCTCTACTCTTGAGAGGAAAACTCTTTAGTGAATTTCTCTTATTGAAGCTTCTATTAATCAATGCCAAACCCTAGACCCCTGACAAAGATATCCTCCAAGCACAAGTCAAGTCTTCACTCCTTTCTGCACCATATACTCCGGCACTTTGTTTCCCACACTTCGTCCTTCTTCCTCCGACACTTTGTTCTTCTTTCAACTTATTAGTAACCTTGTTGTACTTGTTCTAAAGAAGGTGTATTTCCCTTATGATGATCCCTTCACTCTCCAACCAAAGAACCTTTTCATGACTATCAAGGGAGGGTTGTTATGGCAACAAAGGAAACCTCCTATTTCCTCGCACGTATGGCTGTAAGGGGCTTTAAGATAGCCCTATTCCCTTCGTTCCTCTTTCTTATTTCTTCGCTTGAGTGAGAAGCGCTCTGGATGTATGCACTTGGCCCAAATGATGAAGTTTATAGGACTATGGTATAGGGATACTATAACAACAAAAAGGCCCTATCTTCCTTCACATGTGCGACTGTTTTCTACCCTAAAACAGTCTTGCACCTTCGTTGTCCTTCCTCCTTTCTTCACTGCCTTAACAGACCTTTTATCTCGTCTTCCTTTTATCTTCTTGTCTTCTCTTTTCTTGCAAATTTTAGAGCCAAAGTTGTACATTATGTTTGGAGTGGACAACCTCTATAAATAGAGGATTGTCCCTCCACTTAAGCCGACTTGTAGGCCGACTTGGAGGGTTGTTTGTAGGCTGATTTGGAGGACAGTTTGGTGGTTGATTTGCTTAGCAGACTTCGCACATTTTCCATGGTGGTGTAGCATGCTTGAAGGTGTCTTTACATAGGATTAGACTTGACTTTGCTTGGAGGTTTCCCTTTGATTTTAATATATATTTATACATAGTGTAACATACCCTTAAGGCCTTCAATATTTTCTCTTTACTATTTAACTCACCTATAACACTTTGACATGTGTTAGACCTACTTCAATGAGAAAGAAACTCATTGACATATATTATAAAATAATATTTTTTTTCTTGAATAAGTACAATTATAAAAAGTACATTTATGAAGACCGAACCTAGTTACACTTCCTTCAACACTCCCTCTTAACTAGGGAGGAATTCATACAACATTACAAGGTGTTTGGCTATTATCAATCGTGAAGAATTCACATAAGAGAAATTGGATTAGAAATTCATCTGTTATAACATCATATTCATCAGCATTGTCATCGCACAAGGCCTTGACTAACAACTCCATCTCTTTACAAGACCATGAGCTACAATGCTAGTGAGACCAATGATTTATAAACACCTTCATCATTATCTCTCAAGGTACATACCCACCCGGGTGTTCTTCGAGTATGACCTTCAAGGACTATTCTTATCTTGGGTTCCCAGCCCTCAAAGAATATTCGTCCTTTTGCTTACTCTTATCTTGGATGCCCCACACATCCTCAAAGAGTACCAAATGCCAGATGATTACCTAATCCTCCCATTATTTCTTCCCAAATGAAGACAAGAATGTTGTGTATATCTTGTGTCTACATTTCCATTCACAGCCTTCATCTAGACTTATGGTTGTTAGTCCTGGTCTAGTGCATGACCGATGAAATGAAAACACAATTGTCACTCCTTTGTAATCAGGGGTGATTCAAAACTCCCTCTTGATTAGGGACCTGTCAGATCTCCCTCTTAACTGGGGACTCTTTCCTTCATCAACAACTTCTTCTTTGTGGGTCCTTCAACTGCTTCTGCTTGACCTCCTTCCTTTGTTGATGTCATGAAGTCTTTGTTCGAACTTCTTCCAGGTAGGGCACTATCCATCGATCACTTTCCTTCTTGGTTTGTCATGTCATTGCTTTGTGGAAAGTGACTATTAGGTTTTCTTGTCATCTTGGCTACTCCTTTGTCATCTTGTCCATGCTTCGGAATATTATTGTCATGGATGCTTCGATGCACTTGCTAGGTTACATGCTTTAACCTAGTAGCCCATCATGACTTTATCCTGATATTGCTTCAACATTTCTTTTTCTTTTATTGGATGGCTTCTTCGTCACGACATCTTTGTGGAGTAGAATAAATTATCTGCACCTTTTATATCTCCAAGGCCTTCATAGGTGTTAAGGGTCCTTTCTTCCTTTATCAAAGTTGTCTTGCCTTCTTTTGGGAGATATCCTTCAAGGCATTTTGTGAGATAGAAATTCTTGGTGATCATGGTGTTCTTCACATGCTTGATGTCTTTAGCTTCTTCTCAAATAGATAGGTCAACCATCTAATGCTTCTTGTGATAGCATTCCTTCATTGCTTGCTTTCTGGACGTGTCAGCATTTCTTCTTACTTCTTAGTTAGCAATCTCATGCTCCTTATGTGAGCATATTCTTTTGTTGACCTTCATTGCATTGTGGTACATGCCTTCGAGCATGTTCTTGGTGAAAGAGATTCTTTCATGCTTGATCATGTTATAGAACTATACCCATGACTTAATAATATACAAATGATAACATGACTTAAACTTTGATGCATACATACCTCATCTTGATTCTCCTTTGATCATCCGTTGGTGTGGCCCTTCTTGCTTCATCTTAGCTTGCTTGCATATCATTATTTTCTTGAAACCCATGAACGGGATTCCCAATGAGACATCTACTTTGGTCCATGAACCTTGTTTGGAATATTCCATCATAGGATCTTAAAGATCCTTGTGTTGCAAATGTTTCCTTTCTTTTGATGATGTAGGTCTTCTAAGATTCTTACCCTGATCAAATTTTCTTTCATCGTGTATGAGGTCCTATACTAGGTATGCTTCTTCTACATGAATATCTTGAGCTATTTCTGCCATGCTCCTAGATATTTCAACTTATGCATTTTTTATTATTATCATAAATGCTACATCTACACGAGTATATAGAACTTTACGTACATCATGTTGTTATATTCTAGAGGACGTTTCTAGCCATGCAATCTTAATTTATTTCTACATGCTCCTATTCTACTCAAAACTTTGAAATAAGTCTAGAAGTAAAGAGTTTGACCTAGTCATAGAAGAGACCCAAAGGATCTTCCTTCTTTTGCTTCTTTCCTTCTTCTTTCATCTCTTGAGTTATGCGAGCCTCTTCCCTCTTCCTTTCGTTGTTGTCCTTTTTAAGCTTAGGACAATTCCTTTTGTAGTGTCCATATTCTTGGCATCCAAAACATTGGATCTTGGACATGTCTTTATTGTTTGTTCTTCGTGGACCAAACTTGCCAAATTTACCCTTTCTTTTGGCCATGGTAGCAAATGCTTGCTCCTTTGATCCCACATCTTCTTTTGCCACAAGCCTCGTTTCCTTTGTTCTACATATAGATCACATTTCACTGAGAGTGGTTTCTTCCTTCTTGGCATATATGCTAGATGTGAAGTTTCCCCACTCCTCAGGTAGAACATTGAGTATTACAGTTGTCGTCTCTCTGTCAGACATGTCTTCCCCAATATCTTGAAGTTGATCTCTCATTTCAGAGATATTCATGAAGTAGGGAGCTATTCCTTCCTTTGTTATCTTCATATTGTATAATTAATTCCTTAGAGATATTACTTTTCCGGTTGTAAATACCGAGAATAGATCTACTAGCTTACCATAGATTTCTTTTGATGTCTCAAACTTGGAGACATGGGGAATAAGAGAGTCTTTGATTGATTCTATCAGAAAATCCTTTGAGCTTTTGTCTCATACCTATTGTACTTGGCTAAGGCTTGAGTTTGTTCCTTGGTAGGGATAGTGATATTCCCTTTGACATGCTCTAGGAGTTCATTCTCCTTGAGTAGTAAATTAGTCCTCTTCTTCAATGCAAGAAAGTTATTGGTGCCTACCAATTTACTGTTTTCCTTGCAAAATACATTGATGTATATTCAGAAGGGGACATGTACTTACTTGATAGAAATGAGATGTAATGGATTTTCTTCCTCCTTGAAGGCTCGATGGCTTGTCTTCCCTAGATATTGGCGTTCTTCAAGTTGTCTTCTCCAAGTGGACTTGCTTGGTGATGATGTTTTCTTGAAGACTTGTAGCTTGATGTAGGTCCTAGACTGCTCTTCTTTGTAGGTGCCTTTATGTAAAGGCTCTTCTTCTAGCTTTGTAGACCTCCTTGATGGATAATGGATTGTAGACCCTTCTTGTCCTTGAAGTGGTTGAGACTTCTAGGCTTGATGCTTCAACTTTGTAGATGCTTCTTCTTGATGAGTGTTCTTGAGTTTCCTTTTCTTTGATATGTCACCTTAGCTATGATACCATGTTGAAGAATCTAGGGCAAAGTAGTGTAGTGTGATTCTTTGTTACTTGCTAACAATTTGTGGAGACTTTTTACTTTTCTTGTTAGCTTATCCTTCTTCTTCTTATTATTAGTGCATATGTGTGTACTTCATCAAACTGCTACCAAAACATAAAAACAAGAACACAAGATGTTGGATCTCTGCCAGGGACAAAACCTCTCTACTCTTGAGAGGAAAACCCTTTAGTGAATTTCTCTTATTGAAGCTTCTATTAATCAATGCCAAACCCTAAACCCCTGACAAAGATCCTCCAAGCACAAGTAAAGTCTTCACTCCTTTTTGCACCATATACTTCAACACTTCTTCCGGCACTTTGTTTCTCAACACTTCGTCCTTCTTCTTCTGGCACTTCTTTCTTCTTTCAACTTATTATTAACTTTGTTGTACTTGTTCTAGAGAAGGTGTCTTTCCCTTATGATGATCCCTTCACTCTCCAAACAAAGAACCTTTTCATGACTGTTAAGGGAGGGTTGTTATGACAACAAAGGCAACCTCCTATTTCCTCGTACTTGTGACTGTAATGGGCTTTAGGATAGCCCTATTCCCTTCGTTCCTCTTCTTTACTTATTCACTTGAGTGAGAGGCACTCTAGATATATGCACTTGGCCCAAATGATGAAGTTTATAGGAATGTGGTAGAGGGTTGCTATAACAACAGAAATACCCTCTCTTCCTTCACACGTGTTACTATTTTATGCCCTAGAAAATAGTCTTGCACCTTCGTTGTCCTTCATTCTTTCTTCGTTGCCTTAGTAGACCTTTTATCTCAACTTCCTTTTATCTTCTTGTCTTCTCTTTACTTGCAGATTTCAGAGCCCAAGTTGTACATTATGTTTGGAGTGGAAAACCTCTATAAATAGAGGATTGTCCCTCCACTTAAGTTGACTTGTAGGCTGACTTCACTGGCTGCTAGTAGGCCGACTTGGAGGGCTGTTTATAGCCTGATTTGGAGGGAAATTTGGTGGTTGATTTGCTGAGCAGACTTCACACATTTTCTATGGTGGTGTAGCATGCTTGAAGGATATTTCTTGAAGGTGTCATTACATAGGATTAGACTTGACTTTGCTTGGAGGTTGCCCTTTGTTTTTAATATATATTTCTACATAGTGTAACATGCCCTTAATGCCTTCAATATTTTCTCTTGACTATTTGACTCACCTATAACACTTTGACATGTGTTAGACCTACTTCAATGAGCAAGAAACTCATTGACATATATTATAAAATAATACTTCTTTTCTTGAATAAGTACAAATATCAAAAGTACATTTATGAAGACCAGACCTAGTTACACTTCCTTCAACATGAAAGGGAATTGAATTGTTTCACGTTAGAGTCATAATGAAACATACTAAACTGGAAACCTTGTTTGATCCGAGCTCACAAGAAAATTTGATTTCACGATCCTTTGTTAAAAAGTTAGGATTAGAGACTGTTGAAGCCTCAAAAATCGCTACAACATCATGGGGGAAACCACCCAGTCGGGGAATTGAATAAAGTCCCTTATCCGTTTGGAATAGAGGCTTCGACTGGATATAATGGGACCAGTTTCCCAATAAAAATGTGATAATATGGATAAAGTGTTGATGACCAAAAACTAAGTTATAAATGGGGTGGTTTTCAACTGGAATACATGTATATTTAATCTATCTATTACCCGGGGTTTACTTATGTTTATGTGATCTAGAATAATTATCCTTAGTGTATGATAATGAAGATTGATCAAAGAATACATGGGTTGGAGGATCATATGCCATAGCCGATAGGGGGTGGAGAGCGGAGAGCGAACAGCTAGGGTTTCATATTGCTGCAGGGGTTTTTCTCCATGGGAGGACGCAGAGGAGGGAGCTCCACTCCCTCCTATATGGAGGTCGTGGTCAATAAGTGCAAGAAACCTCCAGAAAATGTCAGAGATACTGTTGAGGAAGGAAGAAGAAATACGAAAGAGGAAATAGATGGCACCAAAATGAAGGAGAATAATAGCACAAAAGACAAGGAGGAAGATGACCAAAAATCAAGGAACAAAAGACAAAAGACAAAACAGACCTTGTAAAGCCAAAGCTGAAATCACACCCAGAGTAGTTTTAAATGATCTTGCGTTGTAGGTGCATAAGGATCACATGCAGACTTATGCAATCATCTGTAAATTCATGGGATTATGGCCCATTGAAAAAGCTTTACAAACATGGATCAAATACCACTATAAACCTAAAGGGAGCATTGATCTACATCTTGGGTCAAAGGGATTCTTCACTGTGGTGTTCACAAATATTGAATATAAAGATAGAGTGTTTGAAGGAGGCCCCTAATTCTACGCAATAGCAGGGCTCTATATGCGGCCATGGATGATGAATTTTTTCCTGGAGCGTGAGACTTTTATTTCGGTCCCGGTCTGGGTAAGACTCTATTCTCTACCTCTTGATTACTGGCAAACTGAATCGTTAACTGCCATAGGCAATAAATTAGGTCGGTTTGTCAAAGCTTCTGAAGCCACAAGAAGGGGAAAATACACTTCCTTTGCAGGGATATGTGTGGATATGGATCTATCAGGAGCTCTTCTGGATGAGGTAATCTTGGAAGTTTATGATGAAGAATGGATGCAAACAGTAGACTACGAGCATATTCCGTTCAGATGTCGTAGATGCCATGATCATGGGCACCTACTCAGAGACTACCCTCTCAGTAAAGCAGAGAACAAGAGCAAAACTAATACAATGAAAGACACTGATAGCTTTCACAAAGTGATACATAGAGGAAAAGGCAACAAAAGAGGACCAAAGCAACACCAAAATGAAGGACAACAGGTTAGTCAGAACCTGTTCCAAGTTCTTGAAGAGGATGACGAAATAACAGTAGAAGATCAAGCAAGGGAAGGAAATCCTTGGGAGAAGAAGAAAGAAGAAAACCGTGAACAAACATAGGAAAACGATAAACAGAAAGGGATCATGATGAGTGATACAGAACCGGAGATAAATCAGGAAATTACCCAGAGTGAGATAGAATTGGAGGACCATGAGCTACAAGAGATTCTTGACAAAGAACACCTAGATATGGAAGGGTTCTTGATTTAGGGAACAACCGGTGGGGTAGAATCGCTACCTCAAGAAGAGTTCAATAGAATACAACAGTTGTATTTATGGAAAACTTAGGCTAAGGGTTTGGAGGGGGAAAAAACATTGACAAACATACTAACAAAGGTGTGAAAATGATAAAAACTACTCTGGTATTAGCACTTAGAAACCCAGGAAAGAAAAGAGGCAGGAAAAAATAGAACGAGCTATTGATGGAATGTGGAAAGCTTATGATAGACTCAGGTAAGATGAAAGATCTAGCTAGCTACTCCTTTACAAATCTTTAATTATGAAGTTCACATCTTGGAATATTAGAGGTCTAGGCAGTAAAAGAAAATAGAGAATGCTTAGTAATAGACTGAAACATGCAGCTCCGGATATAATTTTCATCCAGGAAATGAAATGTTCCATTCAAAAGTTAAGACAAATACATAGCAAATGGCTCAGTAGATTTGAGTTTCTAGAAGTTAAAGCATAGAATACAGTAGGAGGCATTCTCACTCTCTGGAACCCCAAAGAATTGGCATAATAGATGGTAAGGCATCTAGGAATTATTTATCAATGGTTATTCAGCCTGTAGGAGATAGGGATACCTATCTAGTCACGAATGTTTATGGCCCTCAAAGGATAGATGATAAACTCAGGTTTATAGATTCCCTTGTGGATCTCAGGGACAGACATGCAGAGATACCTTGGATCATGGGAGGGGACTTCAATATGATCAAATCACTTTCGAAGAAAAAAGGGGGAACCAAAGCTCTAAGTAAAGACTCTTTAGCCTTTCAAATCTTTACAGATAGTATGAAGCTAGTTGACATTGAAACAAACAATGGCCTCTTTACATGGAACAATAAAAGAGGAGGAGTGTCTCATGTAGCCTCCAAGTTAGATAGATTCATTATCTCTGAGGACCTTATGCTCATAGATAAGGAAATAATAACGAGAGTTCTTCCCTTTGGAGGCTTGGATCATTGGGGGTTCAAATGGAGATCCAGGGCATTGGTACCCCCAGGGATAGACCTTTCAGATTTGAGAATATATAGCTTTCACACCCAGAATTCATCAGCAATATTGAAAAATGGTGGGCAGAAGATTTGCAGATTCAGGGAACAAGAATGTTCTTTCTACAAAAAAGATTAAAGCACATCAAGCTGAGGCTTAAATATTGGAATATGAATTATTTTGGCAATATTTTTGTTGGAAAGAAATTTGTTGAAAATAAAATGCAGGAACTCAACCAAGCTATGATCAAGGAAGGCTTTGATAAAGACAAAAGTGATCAAGTTGATAAACATCATCAAGACTGGGAAAATTTGTGTAAACAAGAGGAAATATTTTGGAGACAAAATTCTAGAGTTCAATGGCTAAAAGAAGGAGAGCGTAATACTAGATTTTTCCACAGATCCACCATGGCGAACAGAGCTCACAACAGGATCTCTTCGATCAAGGATGTGGATGGGCAGATTCAACAATCCCATGAGGATATAGAAGCTGTGTTAGTTCAGCACTTCCGAGGCGTATCTCAGGAAAACAATCCAAAAAGAGAACATTTCATTAGGGACTTAACCGGACATATACCTAAGCTGGTGTCTAGAGAGGACAATTTCAATCTTAACAGGCCAGTGACTGAAAAGGAGGTCAGTGAGGTCCTCAAAGAGATGCAGAATGGCAAAGCACCAGGCTCGGATGGCTTCAATGTGGATTTCTTTAAATCTTGCTAGAATATTGTCAAATAGGATATTTTGAATGTAGTAGAGGATGTATTAGGGTTGAACATAACTATTTTGTAGGTGCTAAATACCTCCTTCATATCCCTGATCCCTAAACAGGACAATGCTCCCTGATCCCTAAACAGGACAATGCTCAAACACCAGAAAGGTATAGACCCATAGGTTTATGCAATGTGGTATACAAGATAATATCCAAGGTAGTGACCAACAGACTCAAACCTCTACTTCCTACTCTAGTTTCGGGGGAACAATCTGGTTATGTAGAAGGCAGACAAATACTAGATATCATCATTCAAGCTCATGAGGTGGTTCACTCGTTAACTAGCAAGAGGAAAGCTGGAATGATCATGCAACTGGACATAGCCAAAGCTTATGATAAAGTGAACTAGACCTACATCAAGAAAGTGCTTATTGCGTTTAGATTTGATCATAACTGGGTCAGATGGGTCATGGCCCTAGTGACTTCATCCAGCGTTTCAATACTGGTTAATGGCTCTCCCTCTGAGATTTTTCTTCCTTCAAGAGGCCTCAGACAAGGAGATCCACTCTCCCCCTTTCTCTTCATCCTCATAATGGAAGGACTTGGTCGGTCTATCAAGCATGCTAGAGTAACGGGTAAAATTCAAGGCCTTCAACTATCGGAGAATGGACAGGCATTGGCTCATCAACAATTTGTAGATGATACCATGTTACAGGGAATCCCCACAGTCAAGGAGGCTCTAGCATACAAACAAATACTGAATGACTTTGCCATGGCTATAGATATGGAAGTTAATCTCTCCAAATCAAAAATCTTTTTCTTTAATACCAATATTGCTATTCAGAGAAATATCTCCAGAATTCGAGGCTTTCAAAGGGATTCCCTCCCTTCAAAGTATTTGGGAGTTCCTCTAACTGCTAAACCTTTGCACAAGAGAATCTGGGAGCCGTTGATCAATAAGATGCAGGACAAAGTTAGAAAATGGACGATCAGATCTTTAAATCTGGCTGGCAGATTGGTGCTAACAAAGGCGGTGCTCTAATCAATCCCAATTTTCATGCTATCAGCACTCCCAGCTCCAAAAGGAGTCTTGCAGCAATTCAGAAACATCCAAAGAGACTTTTTCTGGGGCAAGGAGGAGACAAGGAAGAAATGGGCCTTAGTCTCATGGGAAAAGATCTATAAACCCAAGAACCAAGGGGGCCTAGGCTTGGATGCCTAGGAGATTCTCAGCAACGTTTTAGGGGCCAAACTATGGTGGCGTTGGGTTAAAGATCCAAAGGCTCAATGGGCAAGTATCTGGAAAGAAAAATATGCCAACTCTTGGCAATCTACTGATCTTGTAAGGATGTTTGGAAATATAAAGGGCTCATCCATCTGGAAAAAGATTTGGGAGAACAGAGGCTTAGTACAAAAAAAAACAGTTTCTGGGAAATCAGAGAGGGAGATCTAGCACTATTCTGGGAGGATAAATGGCAACAAGAACCAACACTGTTAAAAGAGGACTTTTTGGGCCTTAAGCACAAGACAGACACCCAAGGATTAATAAAGGTAAAAGATTTTTGGGATCATACTCACAATACAGGAAAATGGAGTACCTGGAGAAACATAAATTGCAGGGATGATAGACCCCTGAAAACAAAAGCAAAGGCTCTTATGAGAATATTGGAACAAAGGATGATTTTAGTAACTGGGGGGCAGGACCAACTAAGATGGGGAAACAACAAAGAAGGTACCTTTAATATTAAGGAAGCAAAAGGTATTCTCTTTGAGCTGGATTCCCATGCTCCGGATAGGATCTGACAGATCCTATGGAGACACCAAGGTTGGATGAAGATCAAACTCTTCATGTGGTTGGTTCATCACAAGAAAATCTTGACTTGGGACAATATTAGGAAGAGGGGTGTGCTGGGGCCTTCCAAATTCCAGCTCTGTGAAGCCCAAGAGGAGACAATGGAACATCTTCTCAATAGCTACATTTTCACCTCCAGGTTATGGGATACATTTGCCACCATTTTCCAATAGACCGACAGGGACAAAGAGAGTATCACTAACACCCTAAGCAGTTGGAGAAGAAATTTTTCGAATAATGAAGTTCTTAACTCTGCTTGGGCTCTTATGCCAAGCTTCATTATATGGAATGTTTGGAAAGAAAGGAACAAGAGAATCTTCAAAAATGAAAAGAATCCCTCTCTTCGCCTGTTTGAGCAGATCTTAAAACAACTTGAGGAGACGATCGGCACCACAGTGAGGAATCACCCCAAAAATCCTCCCTTAGAGATTGAAATGAGAATTCTCAGGTAGTTGGGTATGCAGGGGCTCATTCCACAAGGCCTAGATAGGAAAGTAATCAAAATGGAAACTGAGAAGGAGTTTTGGCATCCTCCCCTAAAAGGTTTTTTGAAATACAACATAGATGGAGCTTCAAAAGGCAACCCGAGAACAGCGGGTTTTGGAGGGGTTCTTCGGGATGAAGAAGGAAGCATTCTCTTCCTCTTCCATTGTCATTTAGGAAGAGCCACCAACAACATCGGAATTAATGACTTTGGAGCAATGCTTAGAATTTCTGAAGCAGGATAATTGCCTAAATGTGATTATAGAAGCTGACTTTGAGTTAGTCATTAACTCGGTCAAGAGAATTAGTTATGGAACAAGGCCGGAGAAAGTCTCAAAACACTAGAGGTTAATACGGGTATTCTAAAGAATTCAGGGTCACCTTCAGGGACTACGCACGGTAAGGTTCAACCATGTGCATAGAAAGGCCGACAAACTGGCAGATATTCTGGCCAACCAAGGTGTGAGTTGTAATGAACGCAGAGTTTCGATGGGGTGGCAAGTTTTGCCTCAGGGTATCCTAAAAGTTCTTTGTCACAACCAAGCGAAAGAGGATAGAGAAGTGTATCGACTCAAACCTAAAGAGGCAAGGTCTCAATGATTGGTTCTCTATATGATTCACTAATTTTTGTCAGACAGGTCTTTGGTGGGAGGCAGGCCACGGTTGACCTCAACAGCACTGGTAATTTCAACTTCAGAAATCCCCGGTGTATGTTGGACGGATTTCTCAGTTTAGCGGGTGGTCGCCTAGAGGGAAGGATCAACACTAATGAGGGTTTCAGGTTCAGGAGTAGTGGTAAGGAGGCGAAGGATGGGAATCTTGATTTTCCGGCAGCCATATTAACCATAATTTCCCTTTTCGGGAGGCAAAACCGCTTCCCTAGTGGTTTGTGGTTGATCGCACGCCTCTCAAGTAGGAAGTGGTATTAGCGATTTGGAAGCGATTCCATACAGCTTCTGACATGTGGCTGGGGGCCAGGATCATAAAATGCCCTCATCGCACACTAAAGTTCAGTGGCCTTGAATCGTGCGATATTTCTCTCGTCCGTTGGATTTTGCAGTGCGGATCTACGATCAGGAATGATTGTGCAGTTTGGTGGGGCCGGGGTGTTAATCATCGAGCGTCTTCACGGAGCGATATCCTCCTCCGCTGTCGGATTGAGAAAGTGGAATGGACGGTCACGATTAAAGAGGCAAGTCTGGCGAGCGATTGTGCGGGTAATTACGTGGAATTTCACAAGTCCTGCTAACCATTTAGCACAAACATTGTTTGTATTCTAAAGGGTTCGGAGGTTGCATGTGTTGGGTTGGGGGGTCATGCCTTAGGCAGTTAGCAATCTTTTTTCTGAGTCCACAGTGCCTGGTGGACGGTTGTACACTATGTAAAATATTTTTGGCTTAATGAAATAGAAGGATCGACTCTTGCTTCAACAAAAAAAAGAAGATTGATCAAACACTTAGAGAAATGAAAAGCTTTTAAAATAATTATTTTGATTAAATAGTTAACCAAAATAATTGATGAAGCACATATTGAATCAAATATCGCTCAACAATTTCTCATATATGTATTTAAAGGATGACAATTCAAGCATGTTCAGAAGTTAATAAATGCAAGACTTCGTTAATAGAGATACATGTAATAGACAATACAAAGAAGAAATGGCTACCAATTGATAAACAAACAAATATACATTGATAAAAGTACCCAATGCATATGACTCCGCTCATGAAATAAGTAGCTCCAGTCTAGCCTTTTTCATTAAGATGGTTTCAAAAGTACAAAAGTGCAAGCTTTCAAATCTTTTTTTTTTTATAAAATTGGGGACCATTTCTCCATAGGCATGAAAGGGTTTATATAATAAAAATAAAGCATAAAAATAGACATTACATGAAAGTTCTGAGGAGGTTAAAACAACTCTCCTTAAACTAAGTGACAAAAATATAGAAATATAAATTATTGAAATGACTAGCTCAAGAATGAAATTGTGCCTATTCTTTCATTCGTTCTCTGAGCTCGTAATAATCCATCATTGGCTTAACTTTAGGAGGCTGACCCGTCCTCATGCGCAACTGTCCTGTATACACTACATCTGAAAGAGTAGGAAGCATATGGGTGGATGAGTTAGCAAGGTAGTGTAGCATTAGCTACTGACTATGTGGCTTCACTAGATATTTCCAATATACTTCGCAGTTGAGTTTGGTCAACTGTTTAATTGTCTCTTCCCTTGCTTTTGAAGTTTCTTGCCACTGCCTTTCCAGGACTTTGATATCAGGAAGACTACCAGGCACTGGACATTCTTGTATCAAGTTATCATTGTGTAGATTATCATTGATAGTTTCAATGATATTATTTGCAACATCGGTTGCTCTAGAAACTGCTCTTTCTGCCTACTTCAATTGAATGTCCCAATCAATAAAGAGGATTTCCTTGTGTGATTCCTCTATTCTTGGAAGATCTGTTGCTCTGCCCTCTGGAGTATCCTGCCATGTTATGTATCCCGAAATCTTATCATCAATATCATTGAAAGTCACCCTTAGATTGGACGATTGATTCATCAATGAATCACTTGTAATACACATTAGATTGATGATAGCCAACTTTTGACAGAACGTTACTTGTTTCCTTGATAACAAAGTGTTTAGCTCTAATGTTTCTTTAATAAAATCCTCCACTTTAGGATTATCCTTCAACTAATCAAGTGAAAACTATAGTTGTTGTATTTGGATATCCTTAGCACTTGTCTCTGCCTCATATTGGAGCTTTAATTGATCAAAGCTCTGTTGTAATTGGGACATTTATGTTTTCATTTGATGATCAATATTCTGTCTTTCTTCTGCTAACTGTTGCTCTAACTTTTGGATTCTCTCTTCTTTCTCTCTGACCAGTTGTCTAACCTCGGTTGCCTTGTCAATCATAGCAAATCCATAAGAACCTGGAAATTGTGACAATTTTGTCAAATTATTTGAAGGATCTATGGGGGTATCCTTCCATACTATATCCATAGGTTCATCCCCAGGAATGACCGCTAACAATGGTTTTGTTCTTCTCCATTTCCTTTGTCTTTTGACTACAACCCAATGTTCGGGACTCTAAAAGACATCAAGAGGAGGGATTTATTCCACTTTGGGGACGATTTATGATGAAGGGAAGGCCGGGATGATCTCAATTTATTTTGTAGCGACAACTTTATCAATAGCCCTATCAATGAACGAGCTTTGTCCAGTGTTCTGGGGTGTGTTGGATGTTTTCTCCATTTCAACATCTTCTACCCCTTGTTGTCCTCTAAGTTGTTGATCAAATTATTTCCATGCTTCATCCAGCTGATTCTTGAAGGGAGATTCATTAGTATGTATTTATGTTGATTTATCCTCCACTTCAATCTCCTTGGAAACTTTTTATGATTTCTTTACAGAATCCTTTTCTGAACTCTTCTCTGAATTGTGCTATGAGTTTTGCTTTAAGTTGTGCTTTGAGCCCTGTTCTGAAGTATGCTTTGAACCTTGTTCTAAGCCTTGTTCTTATTTGAGTTCTGAATTATGAAAACCTTGTTCCGAGCCCTTCTCTAACACTTGGTATGATCCCTACTCCTCTTGGATAATCGGTTAAGGGATCCTCAACAGATCCAAAGGGACATTTTGTCGTCTTTTTCTTCTATAATATTGGAATTGGGCTAGCCTTTGTGGATCTAGTTTTAATGTGGCTAAATGTTGCGCTTGTGAAAATAGTTCAATAAACTCAAGTAGGTCATCATATTCATTGTCTTCATGACTAAACTATTTAATTTTCACTTGGGCAATGAAATTTTGTGCAACTTTGTTAGGGTCGAATTGCCTACCAGGAATGGTGGCAAGTTTCAAGCATGTAATATGATCGATTTCATGCGCAACATGCTTGAAATCATGTAGTGCATAAACACTGCATTGGAGGGGGGAATGAAGGCCAAAGAGACTTCTTGGATTGCTTTAGGGTCTTGGTTAGCCCATCCCCTACAGCCTGATAGGCAATCTCCCTAGCAAGTAGTTTATCTGGGACATACAATGGGAGAACATGGGGAGGTGCTAGACTTCCATAGACTCAGACATAAGTAAAAATGTATTCTCCAAACCACCTACCTATTGGTATGAAATCAATTTTGGCATCATCAGACAATCTTGGGGCCCTTTTGTAAAAAACGACTTGGTGGTTAAGTAGCATAACTCCTTGGCAAATTTTATAGAAATGGGCGTGGAAATTGGATTCCCACAGGATTTTGTGGTATATATGGATGGGAGTGGGATCTTGAAGGGTCCATTTTGACCCCATGGTTGGGAAGCTGGTAATGAAATAGACTACACCCATAATGTATGCACTCATGAAAAATGGTGGAACTACTCTGGTAGAGACATACCGGTGTTGTCTAAACTCTCAGATTTGGAAGGCAATATTATTAGACAGGATAGTGCCACATTCCATTATAAAAGAATTAATTGTTGCATCAATTAGAGGAACTTATTCAACCAAGAACTTAGTTGTATTGGCATGCCCAAATAGCCTACACATCATAGCTTCGATATAAGAATAGGGAGCGGCGAGAGAAGATATAGAATACATACTTGATTTCTCATGCTTGCGTTTGTTCGGGTAGGATCTCCATTGTTTTATCGGGTATGATGGCACATCATTCTGACTTGCAAAGTGATCGAGGAAGGCTTTTTCATACACCTTCTATGGGTCAAGTACATGATACATTCTCTTCAAGTCTTTAGCTGTAAAGGATCCGATAACTATTTTCCTTGAAGTTTGGAATGTCCAATCGACAATGTTAATATTCTCAATTATCCATTTGAACATATCAGTATAAGGCAAAATCTTAGGTCTAGCAGGAATTCTGTGAAGAAAAGAACTTGCAGCTTCATAATGGGAGGCTTCAAAAGAGGTAGTAGCATCTGTTGTGGCTACCCTTTGAATTATCTTAGGACCCTTGCTTTCTAGCAATTGGTACATGGATTCCCATGAAGTGGTTTCGCTTGTGATTGTGCATGTAATATCTGAGAACAACAGGGGCATTTATGTTACATCAAGAGCAGAATATTGGGAAGTCTCCATGGTTTTCTTTCCTTTCTTAGTCATTCTGTTACACGGTTTTTTCCCAGGCTAAACCTGCAATTTGGAAACACAGAGGAATGAAGAGAAATAAGTGTGAAATGCAAAATAATTTGAACATACAAGGCTTGAAATGATGAGTAGCATAGTTTAAATGTGAATCAATCTATACAGGCCATAAAATCACCTTGGACTTTTAAATCATAAATACCGTTAGAATTCTTTAAAAATTGAAATCATGGCTTCGCGTGGTTATTTATTATCCCATTAATATATCGCATCGCAAAAACCTTTCAAATGGTATATCAGACCTATTTCCATGTGCTTTGCCGATATGTGATAACGATATAGATATATTGGTTCATTGAGTATGGGATATGTGCGATGCGATGATCACAATATTGCAATCGGAGGTTTTGGAAGAGTAGAGGCGAATGGATATAATTGAAGGCTTTTTTTGTGATTGTGAAATGACGAGAAATGACGAGGCATTATAGTGGGCCCAATTGATTATTAACAAGCACAGATTTTCCTTTTAGTCATTCAATCTTATGATTTTATTAAAGCATGCCTTTTAAGAAATAACTTTATCGCAATCAAAGGATCGGGGATGAAAGGAGCGGGGAACCTTTTGCTAGCTTTTGATTTAACCAGACGTGAGATGTTTATAGACTATCTCCATTGTTTTATCAGGTCCAGTTAGTTTATCACATTTCGCAATGGGAATGGTCCTTGACCTTTTCATATATTGTTTTTGTTATAAAATCGCGATGCAAACAAGTTCCGACATAAAGTAGTTTTTTGACGATACTTAAGCCTTTTAACAAATAAACATGTTTGGTTCTTGGGGGCTATTCTTTATCGCATCACAAGTTTCGAAAGGGTAAAAACAAGGCATTGTTCTTTGAGACTACAAAATGTGATATGGTCGGGATTTCTTTAAGGTAGGCTTATTCAAGTTGTTGGGCCCAATGAGTTTTTGGATTTGCTTATTCAAAAATTCAAATTTGTCCTTTTAAAACCCTAAACTATGTTATTTTCCTTTTTTTCTTTAAGGGTCCCTATTTATTTATATAATAATTTCTTGAGAGGTTTATACATAAATAAATGGAGGGTTGTTTCATAGCACAACAGAGACCAAGCCTCATCTGAAACCATACCCTCTTGGTTGGATGTGTGAGATAAAGCAAAATTACATGTAACCACGCAGTGTAGAGCTAGATTTGTGATTGCATCCAAACTATTAATGAGGTTGATCTTGATGTTGTACCCTTGGATGTATGTGGTATTGTATTGGGAAGTCCATATTTGTATGATAGGAAAACAATTTTCTTTTGCCACGAAAACAAGTATCATCTCACGAAATATGAGGTGGAATACATTGTCATATCTCATCGTGCCAAAATCAGTGTTAGTCTTGTAAGTGCAGGTTGGATGAAGAGGTTGATCAATTGTAGCAAGGGGTGCATGCTCATGATTGTGAGAGAAAAATATGTCGAGACATCTAAAGCTTTCTAAGGTTGTGATCCCACTCATAAAAAGGAATTGTATGAAATTGTTTCTAACTATGATGGGCCTTTTTAAGAACCAAGTGGGTTGCCTCCAAAGCGTGAGATCCAACATGAGATTCACTTGTAGCAGGATGCTTGTTTACCCAACATTTGTATGTACACGTTGTCAACCATTGAGATGGAGGATATAAAAAACCAGGTACAATAATTGTTGGACCAAGGGGTCATAAGGCCAAGTTCTTCTCGATGCGGTTCACCTATTGTGTTGATGTCGAAAAAGGATTGCACATGGAGGATGTATGTGGATTATAGAGAACTCAACAAAATAATGCTGAAGAATCGATACCCTCTCCCTCACATTGATGATTTATTAGATCAATAAAAAATTGTTGTCTATTTGACAAAACTAGACTAATTGTTGTCTATTTGACAAAACTAGACTTGCGCAGTGGTTATCACGAGAACATGATGTATGGAAGACTGCATTGAAGATGAAACATGGGTTATCTGAATGGATGGTGATGCCATTCGGACTATGCATTGCTCTAGCCACATTCATGAGGGTGATGAATGATATTTTTAGGCCTTTTCTTGATAATTTTGTACTTGTGTATCTTGATGACATTCTTGTTTACAGTAGGACATGGGATGATCACGTGAGTCATGTTAAAAAGGTGCTTGATCTTTTGCAAAAAAGGAAAATTGTATGTCAAAATGTCTAAGTGTGAATTTGGTAAGACCTCTTTGGTTTACTTGGGTCACATTATCGGTGATGGACAATTGAAAATAGATCCTTCGAAAATTGATGTGATTGTAAAGTGACCTAAAACCACCAATGTTACAAAGGTTCGTAGCTTTTTGGGTGTAGTACAATACTAGAGAAGGTTCATTGCCAATTTCTCCTTCATTGCATCCCCTTTACATGCATTGACGAGTGCGAAGCAAACCTTTTAGTGGGGAGGAAAGCAACATAAATTCTTTGATACACTGAAAGAGAAGATCAGTATTGGACCAATTTTGGCCTTACTTGACCTCCAAAAACCTTTTGATATCGAGACAGATGAAAATGGATATGCCATGGGAGCAGTATTGACACAGCAAAGGAAACTTGTATGTTACCATTCAGAGACATTCTCCCAAGTTGTTGTGAACTATCCCACATACGACAAGGAGTTATATGCCTTGGTTCAAATCATGAAGAAGTGTAGGCACTATTTGATCGGCAAGGAGACCATCATTCACACAGATCACCAGCCTTTGCAATACCTCCAGTCACAGACTAAGCTTCAATAAGCACGTCATTTCATATGGATGGGATTCCTCCAGCAATTTCATTTGGTAATAAAATACAAGAAGGGAACCAGCAACAACGTAGC
This sequence comes from Pinus taeda, assembly GCA_000404065.3. Taxonomy (NCBI): domain Eukaryota; kingdom Viridiplantae; phylum Streptophyta; class Pinopsida; order Pinales; family Pinaceae; genus Pinus; species Pinus taeda. The sequence continues at coordinate 257,176 of APFE031431009.1, forward strand.
AAATATGCTTTCTTGCCCTCTTATTTCTGCATCTATACTTTTTCAAAATGCCTCTTTATCTTTTGAAAGTTATGCTGAACAACATGTTGTTGATGACGATTTTATGGAGATTTATGCAAAGTTGACTCATGGATCATAGGTAGACAATTACCAGTTGTGGGGAAAGTGTTATACCACCTTGACAAACTTTGTATCCCCACCAATGAGAGAATACATGTAATCAAAGAGGCACATGCCTCTCTTGTGTCAGGTCATTTTGGTGGAGAGAAACTTTATGTCATTTGTAGAGGTTGTATTATTGGCCTCACATGAAAAATGTTGTGACTCGATATGTAAAGGGATGTGTGTTGTGTTCAGTTAGCAAGCCCACTAATAGAAAATTGGGGTTGTACACACCACTCCATGTTCTAAGTCATCCATAGTAAAGTGTGTCAATGGATTTTGTAGGCAGTTTGCCTTTGTTTAGGAGAGGTCATGACTATTTGTATGTCGTTGTGGATCGATTTAGCAAAATGTGTGTATTAATGCTTTATAAAAAGAAGGTCACAGTAGATCAGACTGTTCATTTCTTCTTCCAATTTGTATGGGTCCACTTTGGGTTACTCCCATCCATTGTGTCTGATCGAGACTCTCGCTTTCTTGGAGAGTTCTGGATGAGTTTGTGGAGAATGATGGACACCAAGTTGAAGAGGAGCACAACATTTCATCTGCAAATCGATGAACATACAAAGGTTTTCAACCAGAGTGATACACTTCGTCTGAGGCTATTGTGGCAAGCATCCCAAGTTGTGGGACGAGCAACTTCCCTATGTACAATGTGCATACAATCGGGCAATGAATTCATCCATTCAGATCTCACCGTTCGAGGCATGTTTTTGTTATTTACCAAAGGATCCCTTAGACATGGTATTTGGGAGTAATTAAGATTCCAATGGGAAAGATGACAGGGACAAAGTGTGGAAGTTCATTCAACTGATTTAGATGATTCACCAGGCAGTGCAGGAGAAGTTGGAGAAGTTGGAGAAAATTCAAGCTCGATACAAAGCTTAACATGACAAGCACCAAGTTAATCACTGGTTCTAGGTTGGAGACAAAGTGTGGCTCCACATTAGCAAAGACAAGATGAAAGGGGAAGGAAAGAAGTTGTGACCAATCCGATATGGCTCATTCACCAAACTAGAGAAGATTGGAGACAATGCTTTTCGTCTTGATTTGCCATCATACATGCAAATGTACTCAGTGGTGAACATTGAAAACTTGAAACTTTATGAGCCTCCGTTGATCATGGACACCGAAGAGGTTGGACATGTTCCTACAGTGGACGATTTTGCAACTGAATACTTCGACAAGTTACCATAGGATATCATTTTCGACAAGAAGACTAGGACTTGACAATGAGGAGAGTGGAGTACCTTCATATGGGTTTCAAGGGAATGCATCCAAGTAAGGTTCGATGGATGAAAACAGAGAAAGTGAGGGAGAAATTCCCTCACTTTTCAAGTGACTGATAAAGCTTTTGGCAGTCCAAAAGCTCATTAGTGAGGAGGAATGATCTAGGTGGCTCCAGAAATAAAATGGCCTTGAAATAGCTCAAAAATAAATGCCATCAGATGGAAGTGAAACTAGGACCAGATCATAGTGCTTGTCACCCTTATTCCAACGGTTTGAACAACACCCAAATTCGAGTTCGTATGTTCAAGTTATAGCCAATCAAAGTTTTGGTCAAACTTGGCCAAGTGGAAGTCACTAACGAGGCAACAATTTGGCGAAGGGATGGAGCAGGAAAAATGGTGTTCAGAAAGGGCGAATTTGTTGCCTCCTTAATTCGTCTAGTAACCCTTAATTTCCGATGGAATTTTTTTAACTATTACGGTGATAAAATAAAATAAAAATATATGTTTTTTTTTTTGGTGGGGTGGGGGGGGGGGGGGTGTGGGTTGCCACTGCGACCACCCCCAACAATCCCAACATAATAGATATATATTGTAATGTAGAAGTTCTGCCCCACCTGAGAGGTGTCAATATATGATGGGGTCGGCGGAGTTCGAACCTGCTCGACCCATTTGGGTCGACCCCACATTATATTCAACTATATAACAAAACCGCCACCAAAAGTTAACATTGTCGTGTATTAAAAACAAATGCCATCGAACCATATGCCGTAATGGTGTCCCGTGGGGATTGGACAGCGAGACCATCAGTAACCATCCACATTAACACAACACTACCAATTCATGAGCCAATGGCCCGGACGTTAGTAGCTCCGCCACGATTTTTATGAAGACCTCAATTCTTTTTCCCAGAGGATAAGCAGAGAGTGGATCACAAAACCAAGAGTGGATAACAACGACGAAAACCTAAGAAGGGAATCTTGCTAGATGCTGAAAGGATTCCTTGAAGGGGCCATAAATGTCAATGTTATAATTTGACAAGTTTATAGTCATTTTTGTACATTTTCTTGCTAGGAATCCAACTGTGCATCCTGTTTCTCTAGTCGAGGTCTCCATTTTCAGGCCATCATCAGAAATGGAGGTATAAGGGTCATTTTTTTAAAGTTGATTATAATTCATTTATTTGCTTCCACTTAATGAAATAAGGCCTCCTAACTTGAGCAGGGCCTGGAGATGTAGCCCACAATGGGTGAACTACATAATCAAATTGTTTCTGTGCCTTTGATCTCATGGTTGCTTTATGATTTCTGCTTCTTTTTCATGTGTTAAGTTACTTGGTTAACATGCTATTTCATATGCAATTCTATATGCATTCTTGAAGTTAAAAGATATGGATCAACTAAGGTGAAATCAAGCTTTAGCAACTCTATGTACCATTAGGCTCTTAAGCTCTATCACCAACTCAAGGTTCTAGGTGCGTATCCAAGGTCAAAGCTCCATGACCAATGCCACCCTCCCTACTTCGGGATCTAGACATCATCACAAAGGCCGACCAGATGTCCTCCCAAGCATCTTACCATAAGATGCTTCATCTCTCCCTATCAAATAAAACTGTAACACCAACAAATCCAAGCATGCTTCTAAAATATTCAAATTTCTTATTCGAAAGAGTTTTCGTCAACCCATCAGCTACTTGTTCATCTGTTGGAGTATATTGTAGCTTCATGACCCCATATTGTACCAAACGCCTAATGTAGTGGTACTTGTTATTGATATGCTTCGTCCTTGCATGAAATATAGGGTCTTTAGACATCTTGATGTTGCTTTAATTATCACAATTTATCACCGTAGGATCTAGAGGCTTTCCAAACAAATATAACAATAGTTTTCTTAAGAAAACAACTTATTTTCTTACTTCACATGCAACAACATATTCTACTTCAGCACTACGTAATGCAACAAGATCTTGTTTTCTACTCATCCATGAAATCATTGCAAATCCCAAATTGAAACATCCATCGGTAGTGCTCCTTCCGTTAGTCTCACTGCCACCCTATCAGAATCAGTAATACCTGTTAACTAGACTTCCTTTCCATCATACTTTAGGCAGTGATGTATTATGCCACACAAATATTTCATGATATGATTGGCAGTTATCTAATGGTAATGTGGTAATGACGAGGCTCCAACTGAAATTGACTAAGAACATTTACAACAAAACATATATCAAGTCTTGTATTCATCAAGTACATAAGAGATCCCACCAACTTCAGATAGCTTGTAGGATCGACGAGAATAGAGTCAAAGATTCTCAACCTTTTGAGATTAGTGATCATGGGAGTATTCATAGGCTTGGAATCCATCATACCGAATTGATGTAACATCTTGATTATGTTTTTTCCTTAACCAAAATATATCTCACCAGGTTAATGCCATATTACCAAGCGCAAGTAATATTGCATGAGTCCCAAATCTTTCATTTCAAATTATGCTACCAACATTTTCTTGCATTTTAGAATTTTGTGTTCCACATATATAATAAGAAAATCATCCTGTTGTAGCGGCTACAACCACCCTCCAAAATTTTGTCTCGCATGCAAATTTCGGAGCCTACTTTGGATCTTGTAACCGATCATCCTTGGTAGTTTGTTGGTAAGTTGATGATTTCAAGCTACCCTCCTTGATCCTAAAGAGTTGTCTGTGTTCTCATCTTTTGTAGCATATGTCATTTTCAGGCATAGCGGTTGTTGTCTGTCATGCAAAGGGAATGTTGTCTTGCTTTAAGGGAATTGTGTGCGTATGAGCGGTTATCATCACATAGACATGTCTCACACTCACCTCACGCACTCACGTCATGAAGGTTGTTGCATCAAGCAAAGTATGTATTATGTATTTTGGATGGTCTCCATGTCCGTGTGCGATCACAGTCGAGTCCTATCAATGTTTGTATATGTTTCACTAATCTCACACTTAGCCATTTTCCCAAGCAACCTAGACTCATCCAACTTCCCGGAACTATGCGCTTTATTTTTTCAACCATCAAGCTGCCTCCCTTGCTTGCTAAAACCCCGCAGTACAGAGAGACACCAACCTCCCTTGCCTACTGAAACCCCGCAGTGCACAAAGGCCCCAATTAGCATTGCTCTTTGAAAATGTGCAGAGCAGTCCAGAAGCACTGCACTCAGAAATTTCACAGAGGTGTCCTCCCATGACCCTTGTCCCACAACAGTGCTTTGAGCCTCAAAAAAGCGCAGTGTTGTCCAAGTTGTCTTCTCAGCCTTGTATGCAGAAATTGCGCAGACGAACCTCCCAGGGCCTCATCCCGGTAGGAGCCACTATCTGCTGAAATTGTGAAGACCTCCCTCTCAGTGGCTACACGAAAAGGTGACATTCTAAAATCGCTTCCAAGGAGTTGAGGAGAAGGACCAAGGAAATGAGTAATGAAAAAGATCAGGACCGCATGCAAACTCTGTCGGATGCATGATCATCTTGAGGGTAAGTATGGTAAGTAGGGAACATCTTTCGAAGTACACCTCTTAGTTGAGTTTGTATGACTGCTTGTCATTATCATATCATCCTATCCATAGTAACATGCATGTGTGCAAACGTGAAAAGTCACTTTATGTGTTGCTTCTACGTGTTGTGCATCTTTTTCACTTGGTCGACCAATTGTCATGTTCTGCATGTTGATTGGTATGTCATGCTTGCGACCATGTTCTGGTCGGGCACAATGTCTTCGCTTCATGTGTATATGTTGTGTTCGCTATGAAAGCATCTGTTGCGCTCACACACGAAGTCATATGCATGGTCGTGCAAGCATCGTCATGGTCGTCCAACAATTAATCACAAGCGCCACGCTTGACTCGCACTGTTGGTCAGTCATGTTGATCATGTATGTCTAGATGGTTTGAGTCGTCTCATCATCAAGCCATGTAAGTGTGTGTTTGCAAGATCGCGTATGCACCTTTTCACTCACTCACACACTTAGTCGTTTTGCTGAAGTTCTGATGACCGAATCCCCCTCTGACAGCCAAACCTTCAACTCGCCATTGACTCGATCAACTGTCACCTAGAACAACGCAGAGGCACCAAGCAAGCCATTTCAAGTTACACTGCCTGCAAGTTGATCAATCAACCCTCCTGCTGGTCAACCAGAGAGTTTGACCCGAAAGTCACCCCGGGATTGACTCCCCTGAAAAATTGCACAGAGGCTGTAGACCATGCCCGCTCCATTAATTGAAAAAATTGCGCAGACAGGCCAGACAAGCAACCAGTGACTGTCCCTATCTCCCTTAGAAAATTAAGTAGTTTTCCCAACCAGCCCACCAGTCAGTCGGTCAGCTGCTCACCCAAAAAACTGTGAAGATTTCATAAGCAAGCCCTCTGCTGCTCAGCAATCCGCTCAGCTCAGAAACTGTGCAGAGGTGATCAGCAAGCCTGTCTCCTAACATCAGCACAGTTTTTCCCGCCAGCAGTTCCAAGAAGCCCGCTGCCAGTCTCCTTTAGGAATTGCGTAGTTTTTGCTGCCAAGCTCCTGGCAGCCTGCTGCAAGTTCATGGCAACCTGCTGCAAGTTCCTTCCAAGAATTACGTAGTTTTTGCTGCCAAGCTCCTTACATCCTGTTGCTAGTTCCCTCCAAGAATTGCGCAGTTTTTGTTGCCAAGCTGTTGGAAACCTGTTGCCAGTTCCCTATAGGAATTGCGCAATTTTTGCTGCCGAACTCCCGGTAGCCCGCTCCTTCAAGAAATTGCACAGATTTTGTCTGCCCAGCCTTCATGTAGCCCAGACTGCTCCTCTAAAAAATTGTGAAGATTTATACTCTATCCTATCCAGTTCTCGCGGACAGTCACTATCGATCCAAATTTCCCGTCACCATCTCCCAGTGACTTCTGCGTAGTTTTCACTAACAGTGCTTGGAGCCTCCATCCCAGCTCGAAGCTCACCTCGCACAATTTCATAACCTTGTCCTCTCTCCTAGTCACCTCCATTCGAAACGATCATGCATCATGGTAGACTAGGAGGTTTATTGATTTGGTGTCTTCTCGTCATGAGTGACTGCAGATACAAGTACACAAAAATGTGGCATGATGACGGATGGGATGAACAAGGGGATTACATTCAAGAGGACCTGTTTGTGAACGGATGAACAAATGATGCATGCAAAGAGATGTGCTCACGAACCAATGATCATGCAAAGATGTGTTCACAGACAAACGCATAGATGAACATGTGAAGATGTATTCACAGACAGACATATGGATGAGCATACATCTTTCACGAATGGATGAAATTGTGAAGCATGCCAACATACAAGCAAGGATCAACGTGTGAATGCAACATCAAGTGAACCCAAATACCATCGAAGACTCCGTGCACTTTGCCATGTGGAGGTGAAGTTGTGACACACCATGAGGACATCCATCATCAACAACATTGCAACTCGACATGCACACCAACAACAACACGAATGTACTAGCACTGTCATGTCGAGTCTTGTCATGAGTCATGTTGTCCACATCTCTACTATGGGCCATACTATCAATAAATGTAATATAACGTGGAAGTCCAAGAGACCCACTTGTCATATGAAGAGTCATGAAAGTTGAAAGGTCGTGGAAGTCAAACAATCATGAGGGAAGTCGAACAACCACAAGGGTCAGTTTCACCCTTGGCTATAAATACCCCCTCATTTGTACATGCAAAGGAATTTTCACCTCGACTCCTCCCACATGGCCTTGAGAGTCTGTAATCTTTTCTTTGAGGAGTAAGTAGTGGCTCCAACACCCTGTGCACGGGGTTAGTGATGTATGGTGTAACAATGTGTCTTGCAAAATTTTTCTTAATTCATAAGCCTGCTAATAGGCCAACACGTTTTCATACATGTGTTGTAATTGTTGTAAGACTAATCTTGAACACTTGTGATGCATGTTTCTTTAACCTATGTTTAACACTTGAACTCATTCAATTGTTGTAGTACATATATATTAATGAAAATGTGTTGTATGAGCTGTTAACGCTGTCCTGCCCGTGTTGGTTACCTCCCCGGTCATCAGACATGCCTTTCACGTAAACTTGCTATAACGATTGTCGCACTCGCGCAGACTCCTCTACTATGTGTTGTGCGTGTTATCTTTCCTTGTGTGTTGTGACTGCCGCATCTGTGTGGACTGCTCCTCCAGAAGCTATGCACGTCCGATTGTGTTGTGTGTTCCTATCAGAGTTGGGACTTCCTCCCATCCGACTTGGGACTCACTCTCACCCTCTCCCTTTGCAGTGAAAGAACCATTGACACAAGTAACACTAGTAATCACTAAGCACAAGAACCTCACTACTCGAAGACAAAGAAGACCACTCTCCTGTGCTGACAAGCAAGAGATGAGGCAAACATTTAAGATAATGGAAACCGGACCATCATACTAGATATTACTCCTACACCAAATGGTGAGAGGTCTAGTTGGGACTTCATACCAGGGAGATCCCCTGATGTTGGCGGGTCTAACATCGTCAACATTTTGGCGCTAGAAGGAGGGCCAAATGACAAGTTGAGCTCGTACATTTGGGTTGAATCTCTTTCCCAATGAATCATACACAATTCATGCTCTCAGGGTGTTTTTCTCATTTCTCCCTTAATCAGCTATCAATCGCCGATGAGCTTCTCGATCACTTGTCCTTGTTAAGGTTTGACGCAAGGGACAGAACGTCCATAACCGAGCACATTTATGATTTTCTTCATTTCTGTGAATCTCATGAAATCGATAGTGATGACCTTGTTTGCATACTCTTCTTCCTCACCCTTGAAGGTCGTGCTAATCGGTGGTGTCATACCCTACCACCTGCTTCTGTCCATTCCCTTCTCACTTTCCTCAAGGAGCTCCATCAAGCCTTCGATGAGGGTGACCACCAAGATGTCTATGAAAGAATCTCTCGTTTACAAATGAAGCCTGGAGAATCAGTTGAGGACTTTGCTACCCACTTCCTTCACCACTGTCGTGAAATTCCCAAGCAATTTGTGGACCTTGCCTTCATGTGCCAAGAGCTGAAACGCTTGGTTCATGTCTCCCGAAACAGTGAACCTCTTGATTTCCCTTCTTCCTCAACTCTTGTGTATCACGAGACACCTCATGTCTCGAAGAGGGTGCCCCCTCGTAGTGAACAGAAAACTAAGAAAACTGCATAGTGGGTACCCCCTCGCAGCAGTTGCGAAGATGATAAATCTGCGCAACATGCTCCCAATCCATCTGCTGGACTATCTCTCGCCCTAATGGAGGAAATTCCAGAATGGTTAAGAAATCCTATGGTGAAAACTCATCCCTCAATTATGAAAGAGGACATCATCGTTCATAACCCAAGTCTTGAGTCTAATCTGCATCTCTGCCATCCTCCATCATCTGCAAGCCATGACTCTCTTGAGTGATCTGCTTCACAATCTAGCTGCATGCACTCTCTTGATTTTCAAGCTGCTAGCTCAAGTTGTGGTCATGTGCAAGGCAGTCTCATCATACAAGTGGAGAAGCAGGATGGTGAAGACATGATCAATTCCTCTCAAAACATTAAGCTTGCATTCTTGATTGATTATCGATCTACGAATCTTGGTGAAACATCATGCACAATCAATTCTTTCAATCAACCTCCAGTCTTGCGTTGTCATCACTCCCACGCTTTCGTATGTTGCGATGAACGCCCAAGCACATCATATCATCTACTGTCATCTCATGTACACTCTAACTCAGATCTGGAATGTGCATCAGTCAAAGCAGACATCCATATAGAAACTTCCTCTGCACTTCACTTTCCTGTATGTCTTATCATTCACACCACATCAACATGTGTCAGAGATATTCTATGTTCTCTTGCTTCTTCATCTTATGAGTTATTTGTTCGATTGACACAAGGGAATGAGGTTGTCCAAAATGAAAATAGTCTCAACACACAGGACTCTTCCCGCTCGTCATCATCTTGTGTGTTCCATGAAGGCAACTCGTCAAGTCAGCTTGCTGAAAATTTACAAAGATTTGTCATCCTAAGAGTAGTTTTGAAATCAGTAACAACAACCATCCTCAATCAATGCATGATCTCGTTCACATCTCAAATGCGAATTTTCAATTTTGGAAAGTTCCAGGACATGTCAGGGAATCGAGGCAATTCAACGTCCATTGATGGTTATGTCAGGACCTCGAAACTCTAGTAAGCCTGCCAAACCAAATCAGATCTTGTTTATCATGCACAATCCATCTATCTACATGGTTGCACTTGACGTGGATGCCCATGTAAAAAATATTTACTATTTTGGGTGTGATATTTCAAAATTTCAGATTTTCACTAATGATCGAATCCACGAGTCTGTTACAACATGTTCGTCTTCATGCACCTCTCTTACATCTAATTTAGGTTGGGAGTGTCTATCCCTCATTCGATCATGGGACAACGAAGGTAATCATCTCAAAGAATATCTTTATCTGGAGTCATACTTATTGGTTGTTCTCTCTTGTAATCAACTCCTTAGTCTTTTTGCAAATTTTGCACGTCAAATATTCCCACTCATCACACCAACAATCTCCCTGTGTGATGACGAGCGCACAACCTATCGCGTGAATCAAGTTATTGTCATTTCACCATAGCCGAACTGGTTTCACACATTCACAGTATTGTCATCCTTTCTACATTTTTTTGATGACCATGATGCCTATGCACTTTTTCACCAGTTGCAAGTGGGTGTTCTATCATGCCTAGAGGACAACAAACTTGGTTCCCTCATTCAGAGCGTTCGCACGATTTTTCATGTCAAACTGGGAATCTGATATCTCGACTGACTGGTCCGATTTTTCTTCTACCTTGGGTGGTTGTCATGTAGTTTATCATTTTCCCAACATTACATCCAATGAAAGTCACTTCGCACGCTATGATCTTCACCGTGTAACATCTATATTCTTAGACTTATGTTAAGCAAGTGAGGCACTTCGGCCTGCACTAATTGCTATGGCAGGCCCTCACTCTCTTAACATGACCAACGAGAATGACCAGATCTATCTATCTGTATCAGATTCTGATTGTGATCCCCTCTGTCGAATAGGAATCCATCCTATCAAAGATCACAAATCTTTCAAAGCATCCATCATGAATTTTATGATCCAATCACTGAATGGCTGGAACAATCTTACTTGGCGAGTCATTTTGCAGGTAAGAAGCTTCAGTCCTTCCTCGAACTCGCTAAGAAACTTGGTGCAAAACAACACACTCACAAGGGGCCTCCAAGGTTTGTTGAAAAATGGTAGTAACAGAAGAGGTAATCACAGTGTGTTGGATGGTTGTGACACATTCTTCCGCCTACAAGCGAGACCTTCTCTCTCGTGTGCACGTTTGTCAAGTTTTTGCGTTTTCTGTCGCACGCTATTTTTTTATCTGTTTTAATCACTTTTATCTTCATGATTGCAGGTCGAGTACACCTATGGTGGCTTCACTGGAAATTTCATTTCACATAACCCCGACCGTTTAGCGTAGGAGTAGGAGAAGTGTTTTCTTTCTCGCTTGTCTTTGCTTTCTAGTTTTCATGTTTGTTTGCTTGCTGACTTGGTTTAGTTTGTTTGCTTTGCTTGCTTTTGTTGTGTTGACTTTGCTTACTATTTTTGTTTTGTTTGATTGATACCTTGCTATTTTTGTTTTCCAGAAATAAGTGCTGCCATCTACTGAGTTTTGGATTTTGAATGAGTATGTGGCTGAAATCGAAGAGACTTGTGACACTGCAGCACTTGGCCAGTCTTGCGGCCATCTTCTCTATGCTTGGTTGTAACCTTCAGCCGATGAATTCTTGACAGAAAATACGAGCCTTCTGCAAGGGGAACTTTGGTCCAACCATGAACCTATGTCCACACTGGGAAATCCCATGCATGTACTTAGCTTTCTGCTCTGTGTGTTGAAGCTCATCCAACTAGTAGAAACGAAGAAGGGGAAAATCTAAACGAGCAAACCTATGTTATAGGTCTTACATGTTTCTCTGAAGGAACAACCTCTTATGCTCTCAATAAGTCAGGATCCCTCTTCTTCCCCAAAAACAAATAAGTGCCAATGCACAATCCTCTTAAAAAGAATACAAAGGCAAAAGAAGAGAAAGGCTTCCTGCGTAGAGAGGTGAAGCATGCAACTCCACCGGGACACTGACCAGGCTCGCTGGTAATGAAGCAATGTGTGTGTTCCCACGTGACTCCACCAAGGTATTGTCCATGCCTGCTCGCAGCGGAGCAACACCAGAGATGAAAACTTATACTATGAAAATATTCAGCTCGCGAGCCAAACTACCCTTCCTCTCAAAACATTAAGCTTGCATTCTTGATTGATTATCGATCTACGAATCTTGGTGAAACATCATGCACAATCAATTCTTTCGATCAACCTCCAGTCTTGCGTTGTCATCACTCCCACGCTTTCGTATGTTGCGATGAACGCCCAAGCACATCATATCATCTATTGTCATCTCATGTACACTCTAACTCAGATCTGGAATGTGCATCAGTCAAAGCAGACATCCATATAGAAACTTCCTCTGCACTTCACTTGCTTGTATGTCTTGTCATTCACACCACATCAACATGTGTCAGAGATATTCCATGTTCTCTTGCTTCTTCATCTTATGAGTTATTTGTTCGATCAACACAAGGCAATGAGGTTGCCCACAATGAAAATAGTCTCAACACACAGGACTCTTGCCGCTCGTCATCATCTTGTGTGTTCCATGAAGACAACTCGTCAAGTCAGCTTGCTGAAAATTTTGATGAAGCCTGTGACAAAGATTTGTCATCCTAAGAGTAGTTTTGAAATCAGTAACAACAACCATCCTCAATCAATGCATGATCTGGTTCACATCTCAAAATGCGAATTTTCAATTTTGGAAAGTTCCAGGACATGTCAGGGAATTGAGGCACTTCAACGTCCATTGATGGTTATGTCAGGACCTAGAAACTCTCGTAAGCCTGCCAAACCAAATCAGATCTTGTTTATCATGCACAATCCATCTATCTACATGGTTGCACTTGACGTGGATGCCCATGTAAAAAATATTTACTATTCTGGGTGTGATATTTCAAAATTTCAGATTTTCACTAATGATCGAATCCACGAGTCCGTTACAACATGTTCGTCTTCATGCACCTCTCTTACATCTAATTTAGGTTGGGAGTGTCCATCCGTCATTCGATCATGGGACAACGAAGGTAATCATCTCAAAGAATATCTTTATCTGGAATCATACTTATTGGTTGTTCTCTCTTGTAATCAACTCCTTAGTCTTTTTGCAAATTTTGCACGTCAAATATTCCCACTCATCACACCAACAATCTCCCTGTGTGATGACGAGTGCACAACCTATCGCGTGAATCAAGTTATTGTCATTTCACCATAGCCGAACTGGTTTCACACATTCGCAATATTGTCATCCTTTCTACATTTTTTTGATGACCATGATGCCTATGCACTTTTTCACCAGTTGCAAGTGGGTGTTCTATCATGCCTAGCGGACAATGAACTTGGTTCCCTCATTCAGAGCATTCGCACGATTGTTCATGTCAAACTGGGAATCTGATATCTCGACTGACTGGTCTGATTTTTCTTCTACCTTGGGTGGTTGTCATGTAGTTTATCATTTTCCCAACATTACATCCAATGAAAGTCACTTCGCACGCTATGATCTTCACCGTGTAACATCTATATTCTTAGACTTATGTTAAGCAAGTGAGGCACTTCGGCCTGCACTAATGGCTATGGCAGGCCCTCACTCTCTTGACATGACCAACGAGAATGACCAGATCTATCTATCTGTATCAGATTCCGATCGTGATCCCCTCTGTCGAATAGGAATCCATCCTATCAAAGATCACAAATCTTTCAAAGCATCCATCATGAATTTTATGATCCAATCACTGAATGGATGGAACAATCTTACTTGGCGAGTCATTTTGCAGGTAAGAAGCTTCAGTCCTTCCTCGAACTCGCTAAGAAACTTGGTGCAAAACAACACACTCACAAGGGGCCTCCAAGGTTTGTTGAAAAACGGTAGTCACAGAAGAGGTAATCACAGTGTGTTGGATGGTTGTGACACATTCTTCCGCCTACAAGCGAGACCTTCTCTCTCGTGTGCACGTTTGTCAAGTTTTTGCGTTTTCTGTCGCACGCTATTTTTTTATCTGTTTTAATCGCTTTTATCTTCATGATTGCAGGTCGAGTACACCTATGGTGGCTTCACTGGAAATTTCATTTCACGTAACCCCGACTGTTTAGCGTAGGAGTAGGAGAAGTGTTTTCTTTCTCGCTTGTCTTTGCTTTCTAGTTTTCATGTTTGTTTGCTTGCTGACTTGGTTTAGTTTGTTTGCTTTGCTTGCTTTTGTTGTGTTGACTTTGCTTACTATTTTTGTTTTGTTTGATTGATACCTTGCTATTTTTGTTTTCCAGAAATAAGTGCTGCCATCTACTGAGTTTTGGATTTTGAATGAGTATGTGGCTGAAATCGAAGAGACGTGTGACATTGCAGCACTTGGCCAGTCTTGCGGCCGTCTTCTCTATGCTTGGTTGTAACCTTCAGCCGATGAATTCTTGACGGAAAATACGAGCCGTCTGCAAGGGGAACTTTGGTCCAACCATGAACCTATGTCCACACTGGGAAATCCCATGCATGTACTTAGCTTTCTGCTCTGTGTGTTGAAGCTCATCCAACTAGTAGAAACGAAGAAGGGGAAAATCTAAACGAGCAAACCTGTGTTATATGTCTTGCATGTTTCTCTGAAGGAACAACCTCTTATGCTCTCAATAAGTCAGGATCCCTCTTCTGCCCCAAAAACAAATAAGTGCCAATGCACAGTCCTCTTAAAAAGAATACAAAGGCAAAAGAAGAGAAAGGCTTCCTGCGTAGAGAGGTGAAGCATGCAACTCCACCGGGACACTAACCAGGCTCGCTGGTAATGAAGCAATGTGTGTGTTCCCGCGTGACTCCGCTAAGGTATTGTCCATGCCTGCTCGCAGCGGAGCAACACCAGAGATGAAAACTTATACTATGAAAATATTCAGCTCGCGAGCCAAACTACCCTTCCCAATTTCGAAACACTGTGATCAATCTGAACTTTTGTTGTGTTTGACTGAGTTGGAAAAGGGTGAACCATGTTTGTCCATGGGGTAAGTGGGGAAGCCAAAGTAACCCACACAATGATTCAATACTCCCCAAAATACCAATGCCCTGTGTTGTCAATGAACCAAAACAGAGAAGCTAGAGTTCTACGAGTGTGTCGCCCATGTGTTGTAGTGACTACAACCACCCTCCAAAATTTTGGCTTGCATGCAAATTTCGCAGCCTACTTTGGATCTTGTGATCGATCATCGTTGGTCATTTGTTGGTAAGCTAATGATTTCAAGCTCTCCTCCTTGATCCTAAAGAGTTGCTCACATTCTCATCTTTTTGTAGCATATGTCATTTTTGGGCATAACGATTGTTGTCTGTCATACAAAGGGAATGTTATCTTGCTTCAAGGGAACTGTATGCGTAAGGGTGGTTGTCATCACATAGACATGTTTCAAACTCACCTCACACGTTGACGTCATGAAGGTTGTTTCATCAAGAAAAGTATGTATTACATATTCTGGATGGTCTACGTGTCAGTGTGCGATCACATTCGAGTCCTATAAATGTTTGCATATGTTTCACTGATCTCACACTTAGCCATTTTCCTAAGAAACCTTGCATAATCCAGCTTCCTGGAACTATGCGCTTTGTTTTGCAACCATCAAGTTTCCTCCCTTGCCTACTGAAACCCTGTAGTGCGCAGAGGCCCCAACCAACACTGCTCTTCGGAAATGCATAGGGCAATCCAACAACACTGCACTCAGAAATTGCACAGAGGTGTCTTCCTGTGACCACTGTCCTGCAATAGTGCTTTGAGCCTCAAAACTGCACATTGTTGTCCAAGTTTCCTTGTCGGCCTTACATGTAGAAATTGTGCAGAGGGACCTCCCAGGGCCTCATCCCGACAGCCACCACTGTCCACTGAAATTGGGCAGACGTACCTCTCAGTGGCTACACGAAAAGTTGACATGCTGAAATAACTTCCAAGGAGTTGAGGAGAATGACCAAGGAACTAAGTAATGCAAAATATTAGGATTGCATGTAAACTTAGTTGGATTCATAATCATCTTGAGGGTAAGTATGGTAAGTACAGAACATATTTCGAAGTACACCTCTTAGTTGAGTTTGCAGGACTACTTGTCAATATCATATTATCCTGTCCTCAGTAACATGAATCTACGCAAATGTGAAAAGTCACTTTATGTGTTGCTTCTACATATTGTTCTTATTTGTCACTTGTTCGACCAACTGTCGTCTTCTGCATGTTGATTAATATGGCATGCTTGCGACAATGTTATGGTCGTGCACAAGGTCTTCACTTTGTGTGTACATGTTGTGTTCACTATGAAAGCATTTGTTGTGATCACACATGAAGTCGTATGCATTATCATGCAAGCGTCGTCGCAGTCGTCCAATGATCAATCACAAGCATCCCACTTGTTGACTAGCACTGTCAGTTAGTCATGTTGATCATGTATGTCTCAATGGTTTGAGTCGTCTCGTCGTCAAGTCATGTAAGTGTGTGTTTGCAAGATTGCTTATGCACCTTTTCACTTGCTCACACACTTAGTTGTTTTGTTGAATTTTTGATGACCGGAACCCCCTCTGACAGCCGAACCTTCACCCCACCATTGACTTGATCAAATGTCACCCAGAACATTGCAGGAGCACAAAGCAAGCCATTTCAAGCTGCGCTGCCTGCAAGCTGATCAATCAACCCTCCTGCTGGTCAACCAGAGAGTTTGACCTAGAAGTCACCTTGGGACTGACTCCCCTAAAAAATTGGGCAGAGGCTGTAGACCATGCCCACTTTGCAGAGTGAGAAAATTGTGTAGACAGACTGCACAGACACCTAGTACCCGTCCCTGTCTCCCTCAGAAAATTACACAGTGTTCCCAGCTAGCCGACGAGTCAACCGTCCGACTCCTCACCCGGAAAACTGCACAGATTTCACGAGCAAGCCCTCTGCTGCTCAACAGTCTGCTCGGCTCAGAAACTGTGCAAAGGCGATCAACAGGTCTACCTCAAAGCATCAATGTATTTTTTCCCGCCAGCAATTCCCAGCAGCTCGCTGTTAGTCCCCTCCAGGAATTGCGCAGTTTTTGCTGCCAATCTCACGACAGCCTGCTGCTAGTTCCCTCCAGGCATTGTGTAGTTTTTGCTGCCAATCTCCTGGCAGGCTGCTGCCAGTTCCCTCAAGGAATTGTGCATTTTTTGCTGCCAAGCTCCCGACAACCTACTCCTTCCAGAAATTGCGCAGATTTTGTCTGCCTAGCCTTCTTGCAGGCCAGATTGCTCCTCTCAAAAATTTCGCAGAATTGTCCTCTAGTCGAGCCAAATGCCGCGGACAGTCACTGTTGATGCAGATTTCCTGTCACCATTTCCTAGTGACTTCTGTACAGTTTTCGCTAGCAGTGCCCAAAGCCTCCATCCCAGCTCAAAGCTTTCCTCGTGCACTTTCGTAACCTTTCCTCTCTCCCAGTCACCTGCATCTGAAATGATCACGCATCATGGTAGACTAGGAGGTTTATGGATTTGATATCGTCTCGTCATGAGTGACCACATATAGGTACACAAACAAACATGGCATGATGATGGATGGGATGAACAAGGGGAGTACGCGCAAGAGGACCTGTTTGCAAATGGATGAACAAATGATGCATGCAAAGAGATGTGCCCACGAACAGATGATCATGCAAAGATGTGTTCGTGGATAGACGCACAAACGAACAAGCGAAGATGTGTTCGTGGATGGATGGACAAATTAGCATACACCTTTCACGAACAAACGAACCTGTCAAGCATGCCAACATACAAGCAAGGAGCAATGTGCGAATGCAACATCAAGCAAACCCAATAACCATGGAAGACTCATCGCACCTTGCCATGCAAAGTTGAAGCTGTGACACACCATGAGGACATCCATCACCCAGCAACATTGCAGCTTGACATGCACACCAACAACAACACGATTGTACCAACACTGTCATGTCGAGTCTTTTCATGAGTCATGTCGTCCACATCTCTATTGTGGGCCATACTGTCAATCAAGGTAATATAACGTGGAAGTCCAAGAGACCTGCTTGTCATATGAAGTGTCATGTAAAGTTGAAAGGTCATGGAAGTCAAACAATCATGAGGGAAGTCGAACAACCACAAAGGTGAGTTTCACCCTTGGCTATAAATACCCTTCATTTGTACATGTAAAGGACTTTTCACCTTGACTCCTCCCACATAGCCTTGAGAGTTTGTAATATTTTCTTTGAGTAGTAAGTAGTGGCTCCAACGCCCCGTCCACGGGGTTAGTGATGTATGGTGTAACGATGTGTCTTGGAACTTTCACTTGATTCAGAAGCCTGCTAATAGGCCAACACATTTTCACACGTGTTGTAATTGTTGTAAGACTAATCTTGAACACTTGTAATGCATGTTGCTTTAACCTGTGTTTAACACTTGAACTCATTCAATTGTTGTAATACATATATATTAATGAAAACATGTTGTATGAGCTATTAATGTTGTCCTGCCTGTGTTGGTTACCTCCCCAGCCATCAGACAGAGCTTTCACGTAAACTTGCTATAATGACCGTCGCACTCGCGCAGACTCCTCCGTTGTCTGTTGTACGTGTTATCTTTCCTTGTGTTGTGACTACCACATCCATGTAGAATGCTCCTCCAGAAGTTGTGCACGTCCTATTGTGTTGTGTGTTCGCAACAGAGTTGGGACTTCCTCCCATCTAACTTGGGACTCACTCTCACCCTCTCCCTCTGCAGTGAAAGAACCATTGACACAAGTAACACTAGAAATCACGAGGCATGCGAACCTCACTACTCGAAGACAAAGTAGACCACTCTCTTTTGCTAATAAGCAAGAGCTGAGGCAAACATTTAAGATAATGGCAACTAATCTATCGTACCAGATGGGACTCATAAACCAAACGGTGTGAGGTCTAGTTGGGACTTCATACCAGGGAGATCCCCTAATGTTGGCGGGTCCAACACTGTCAACACATCCACATAGTAGTATAATAACAAGTTCATTGTTCACTATCTTGATGTAGAAGTTTGCATCAACAAAACTTTTAACAAACCCAATCCTTAAGATATATGCATCCATTATTTCATACCTAGCCCTAGGAGCTTGCTTCAATACATATAGAGCTTTCATAAGTCTGCAAACATGTGTATCCCTGCTATTTATTTCAAAGCGTTACGGTTGTTCAATGTATACTTCTTCATCAATGGTTCCATTTAGAAATGTTATTTTGACATCCATTTGATGGATATTCCATCCCATAACAGTAGCTAGTGAAACCAAAGAATATATAGTAGTATACGAGGAAGTAGGAGCAAAGGTTTCTTCATAGTCTATTCCTTCCATTTGTGAGAAACCCCTTGATGAATCTAGCTTTGTATTTGTCTATGCTTCCATCAACGACATGTTTGATTTTGTAAATCCATTTAGAGGTGACAATTGATTTGTCACTTGGTTTAGGAACGATTTCCCAAACCCCATTCTTCGTGAAGGATTGATATTCTTCATGCATCACCTTCTTCCATTCTTCTTGATGAGAGACTTCTTCAAAGGTAGTTGGTTATGCTTCTATTAATTTCGACATGTATGTTACATGCCGTAAATATCTCTTCGGTATTTTGCTTTCTGTAAATGATCCTTTAGTTGTTCCATGTCCTTCGACATCTTCAAGTGTAACTTTTAACCAATTTGGCCTCTTCTTCATTTTAGGAATACTTATAGGTTGAATAGGCCCACTTGGTCCTTCTTCTTCTTGGTTTGTAGTCGTCTAGTCATGATCTTCTTCTTCTTCAAATAATGGTATGTCTTCCTCATCGTATTCGATTTGTATATCATTGGATATTTTGTAGGCATGGTTTTCATAAAATATAACATCCCTGCTAAATTTGATTTATCTTCCTTCCTTGAGGTAGATTCTATAAGCTTTTGATGAAAGGTTATAGCCAACAAAGATTCCTTTTATGCTTGTAGAGTCAAATTCTTACACTTGTCTTTTGGAACATGGATGTATGCGAAACACCCAAAGATTCAAAGATGGTCTACCCATGGCTTCTTTGTGAAAATTCCTAGATCTAACAATCTCTAGAATCCTCCTGCAACCAGTTGAATCTACTTCACCTAGATTGTAAATTACATTACAAACTTATTTCATATTTCTTCCTGAAACATTGAAGTAAATTACTGAAGCAACCTACACCAAATTAAATATGATTCTAAAACATAGAAATTGAGCAAGGAAAATAGAAACACATAGGACATCGTTATTTTTGGACAGTAATCCCCGGAAAAACTCAATGCGCGAAAACTTGTGTAGTAGCTCTAAGGGTTTTATTATTATGCAGGAGAAAATCTGAGTACAATTCTAGGATGCTCAACTAGCAGTATGATATAAAGAGAATATTGAACAAAAGATTGGTGAAATTATCTCACCCTGTCACTGGGAGAATCAATGATTGATCCTGCTAAAATGGAGGCTCTGTGTCACCCTTTGCGTGGTCTTTGCGCAGAACTATGTCACTCCCGACAGTTTCTACATCAACCCTTCTCGGTATTATGTGCCCCTCTTCCGGATCCTCTGCTAGCTGAGAAAATCAATATTTTGCCTCTCAGACTCACACCCAGTTTCTGACAACTGAAACTCGACTTCCCTTAGCAGGAAACTCGACTTCCCCTTAACGACTACGCTGCCTCTACGTCGACATTGTGTTGGCTAGCGTCAACCTTCCTTCGAACATCTTACTGTCCTCCCTCTGCCTCGTACTCTTCAAAAATTCCTTCTTTCAAATTCTCATTTCCCCTTTGTTGCAAGAAATCTCCTCAATCAATTTTTCCTCATGAGAACTTCTCACTTCAAAAAAATCTATTTCCTTGATCTCTCATTGTGTTTTTCAAATGACCCTCAATCCCCTTCTTATATCTTTCTGTTGGGCAACCAACGACCAGGATTAAATCTTAATCAAAGGCCCAGATCATTTTGGCTTGATCTGTGTCTTTTTCTAGAAGTTTCACCCATGATTAAATTAATACCCATTAATATTTTAATTTTCCTAAGTTTAGACTTAGGAACCCCATTTAAAAATATTAATTATTTTAATATAATCGTCTCTGGGTGGAATTTCCCAAAGTGGTTTCTGGGTTCTTCGGAATGCATGTGTCTAAGTCTTCCTATGAAATTTGAGGCTTAGAGCACATCTGATGCTACCTAAAATCAACACTCCCTCTTAGCAAGGAATGTTCTCTAGCAATACACTGCTACTGCATACTACTCTGACTCTGAAGCATCGTCCTCTGCGCTGCTGATGTCTGACATGCTGCCCACTAACTACTACATTGATGCTACTACTATACTACTACCTTTGACACTGCCACTGCCATTGCTACATCTGTACTACAACTCCCTCTCAAATGTTGCATATGTTATGCTGCTAGCATTGCCAATGCTAACACTACATATGTAGTGCAACTCTGCTGCTAAGAGAAGAAACTAAAAACACCCAAGACTGGACCAATGTCCTATGGATACACCTCGGTGCTGAAAAGCTTGATTGCTACTAGTCCCACGTTGTCTTATGAAGTCACTGCGCTGCTGAAGCTCTGCACTGTGTCTCCATGCACTACTACCTCTTTGCTTTGTGTTGCTCAAGTTCTAGCGCTGCTAACTAATGCATATGTTGCTCTGACACTCCTCTGCACCATCCGACACTAGTCCATCCTACCACTACAAATCTGGGTTCCTGTAGCAAGGTATTGATCTAAGAGGTGGGCTCCTCAAGGATCCTGCCCATCTGTAGCTCTATCAAACTACAGTTCTATATCAACCCACCTCCTCCTGGAGGTTTCTTGGCTGACATGTCGAACTCCTCTTCCTGTTCAATCTTTGCGGCTGCAAACTTAGGATCATGCTTTTTATCTTTATTCTTTTTCTTCAAGGGACACTAGGATGCATAGTGGCCTATCTTGCCACGCATGAAGCACTTCACCTTGGAGACACCCTTCTTTCATCTCTGTGTGGTCTCCGTTTCCCCTGTTGTCCCTTTGATGCAAGGGTTATGTTATCCCCCTCCTCTGCTTTGGGCTTTGACCCACTGCTGCTGTTGCGTCCGTCAAGTTTGACCTTTACTAGGTCTCTCCTCAACTCTTCTTGTTTCAGTGTTTCCCACATCTCATCCCAATTTGGCAATGCTACTCTGCCCAGTATTATTTGGATAAAGACTTGCCATTCACCCAAGATGAAATTTAGAGCAAGTCTCACTAATTACGAATCCTGAAGTGTGTGCCCTGCATTCGAAAACTCATCACGGGTCTCTTTCAGTTTCGTGAGGAATGGATCCACATGTTCTCCCTTCTGCATGTGTGCAGATCTCAACTTCTATTCTAATTACATCTTCTGCTATTCAGAATATCCCTGATACAATGTGAATAAGGCATCCCACATCTCCTTAGCATTCCCTCTGCTAGCAACATGACATACCACATGATCCTTGAGTCCATCTAGTATTATCCTCTTCGCCTTCGCCATCTCAACTCTATACTTTTTTGGTGGATCTCCATCCGTAGGGTCAAATACCAGACTATCAACATACGTCTTGAGGGCATGGTAATCTATAAGGAAAGACATTCTAGCCTTCCAGATGACATAGTTGGAAGACTCGTCCAACTTAACCTGATCCCTCAAGCCACTGGTTGTCATCTCCTTCGAAAACTGTCGAACAACTCCCTCTTTCTCCCTACTGTGTAGCTTCTAGGCTGGCTTACGCGCTCCCTAATGGAGTTGGTAAGTCTGCTACTCCTCTGCTACCCAGTAATTGAGAACGATTGATTTCCTCGGCAAGAAATCACTGAGGAACCATTCCCTCACTATGTGATCTACTTCCTCCTTCGGACGACTTTTCTGCCCAACACTTAGCTTGCAGAATACTGCGTCCCTCTAGCTCTATTTATAATTGCTAGCCCTTTCCATGATCTAGTTCACATCTCAAAATGCAAATTTTCAATTTTGGAAAGTTCCGAGATGTGTCAGGGAATCGAGGCAATTCAACATTCGTTGATGGTTATGTCAAGACCTCGAGATTGTGGTAAACCCGCCAAACCAAATCAGATCTCGTTTATCATGCGCAATCTGTCTATCTACATGGTTGCATTCGACGTGGATCCCCATGTAAAAAATATTTACTATTCTGGGTGTGATATTTCAAAATTTCAGATTTTCACTAATGATCAAATCCATGAGTCCGTTACAACATGTTCATCTTCATGCACCTCTCTTACATCTAATTTACGTTGGGAGTGTTTGTCCCTCATTCAATCATGGGACAACGAAGTTGATCATCTCAAAGAATATCTTTATCCGTAATCATACTTATCAGTTGTTCTCTCTCGTAATCAACTCCTTAGTCTTTTTGCAAATTTTGCACGTGAAATCTTCCCACTCATCACACCAACGATCTCCCTGTGTGATGACGAGTGCACAACCTATCGTGTGAATCAAGTTACTATCATTTCACCACTGCCCAACTAGTTTCACACATTCGCAGTATTGTCATCCTTTCTACATTTTTTTGAGGACCATGATGCTTGTGCAATTTTTCACCAGTTGCAAGTGGGTGTTTTGTCATGCCTAACAGACAACAAAATTGGTTCCCTCATTCAGAGCGTTCACATGATTGTTAAAAATTTTTCTATGTTCATGTAAAACTGGGAATCTGACATCTCGACCGATTGGTCTGATTTGTCTTCTACCTTGGGTGGTTGTCATGCAATTTATCATTTTCCGAACATTAGATCCAATGAAAGTCACTTCGCACACTACGATCTTCACCATGTAACATCTTTATTCTTAGACTTATGTTAGGCAAGTGAGGCACTTCGGCCTGCGCTGATGGCTATGGCAAGCCCTCACTCTCTTGACATGATCGACGAGAATGACCAAATCTATCCATTCGTATCAAATTCCTATCATGATCCCCTCTCTCAAATAGGAATCCATCCTATCAAAGATCACAAATATTTCAACGCATCCATCGTGAATTTAATCATCCAATCGCTGAATGGCTGGAACAATCTTACTTGGAGAGTTGTTTTACAGGTAACAAGCTTCAGTCCTTCCTCGCGCTCGCTAAGAAACTTGGTGCAGAACAACACACTCGCAAGAGGCCTCCGAGGTTTGTTGAAAAGCGGTGGTCACAGAAGAGGTAAGCACAATGTGTTGGATGGTTGTGACACATTCTTCCACCCACAGGCGAGACCTTCTCTCTAGTGTGCAAGTTTTCAAGTTTTTGCATTTTCTGTTGCACACTATTTTTTATCCGTTTTAATCACTTTTATCTTCGTGATTGTAGGTCGAGTATGCCTACAGTGGCTTCACTGGAAATTTCATTTCACGTAACCCCTACCATTTAGCGTAGGAGTAGGAGTAGTGTTTGCTTTCTTGCTTGTCTTTGCTTTCTAGTTTGCATGTTTGTTTGCTTGTTGACTTGGCTTAGTTTGTTTTCTTTGCTTGCTTTTGTTGTGTTGGCTTTACTTACTATTTTTGTTTTGTTTTGTTTGATTGATACCTTGCTATTTTTGTTTTCTAGAAACAAGTGCTGCCATCTACTGAGTTTTGGATTTTGAATGAGTATGTGGTTGAAATCGAAGAGACTTGTGACACTGCAACACTTGGCCAGTCTTGTGTCCGTCTTCTCTGTGCTTGGTTGTAACCTTCAGTCGATGAATTATTGACGGAAAATACGAGCCGTATGCAAGGGGAACTATGGTCCAACCATGAACCTATGTCCACACTCGGAAATCCCATGCTTGTACTAAGCTTTCTGCTCTGTGTGTTGAAGCTCATCTAACTAGTAAAAATGGAGAAGGGGAAAATATAAACGAGCAAACCTATGTTAGAGGTCTTACATGTTTCTCTTAAGGAACAACCTATTATGATCTCAATAAGTTGGGATTCCTCTTCTGCCTCAAAAGCAAATAAGTGCCAATGCACAGTCCTCTTAAAAAAATACAAAGGCAAAAGAAGAGAAAGGCTTCCTGCGTAGAGAGGTGAAGCATGCAATTCCATCGAGATACTGACCAGGCTCACTGGTAGTGAAGCAATGCGTGTGTTCCTGCGTGACTCCACCAAGGTACTGTCCAGGCCTACTCGCAGTGGAGTAACACCAGAGATGAAAACTTATACTATGAAAATATTCAGCTCACGAGCCAAACTACCCTTCTCGATTTCGAAACACTATGATCAATCTGAACTTTTTCTGTGTTTGATTGAGTTGGAAAAAGGTGAACTATGTTTGTCCATGGGTTAAGTGGGGAAGCCGAAGTAACCCGCACAACGATTCAATACTCCCAAAAATACCAAGGCCCTGTGTTGTCAATGAACAAAAACAGAGAAGCTGGAGTTCTACGAGTGTGTCGCCCAAGTGTCGTAGCGACTACAACCACCCTCCAAAATTTTGGCTTGCATGCAAATTTCAGAGCCTACTTTGGATCTTGCAATTGATCATCCTTGGTCATTTTTTGGTAAGCTAATGATTTCAAGCTCCCCTCCTTGACCCTAAAGAGTTGCTCGTATTCTCATCTTTTTGTAGCATATGTCATTTTTGGGCATAACGGTTGTTGTCTGTCATGCAAAGGGAATGTTGTCTTGCTTCAAGGGAACTGTGTGTGTATGAGTGGTTGTCATCACATAGACATGTTTCAAACTCACCTCATGCACTCACGTCATGAAGGTTGTTTCATCAAGAAAAGTATGCATTACATATTCTGGATGGTCTATGTGTCCGTGTGCGATCACATTCAAGGCCTATCAATGTTTGCATATGTTTCACTCATCTCACACTTAGCCATTTTCCTAAGCAACCTAGCATAATCCAGCTTCCCGGAACTATGCGCTTTGTTTTTGCAGCCATCAAGCTTCCTCCCTTGCCTGTTGAATCCCTGTAGTGTGCAAAGGCCCCAACCAACACTGCTCTATGGAAATGCATAGAGCAATCCAGCAACACTGCACTCAAAAATTGCGCAGAGGTGTCCTCCCGTGACCCTCGTCCCGCAATAGTGCTTTGAGCCTCAAAACTGCGCAGTGTTGTCCAAGTTTTCTTATCGGCCTTACATGCAGAAACTGTGCAGAGGGACCTCCCAAGGCCTCTTCCCGGCAGCAACCACTGTTCGTTGAAATTGTGTAGACCTACCTCTCAGTGGCTACACGAAAAGGTAACATGCTGAAGTCGCTTCCAAGGAGTTGAGGAGAAGGACCAAGGAACCGAGTAATGGAAAATATTAGGACAACATGTAAACTTCGTCGAATGCATAATCATCTTGAGGGTAATTATGGTAAGTACGGAACATCTTTCGAAGTACACTTCTTAGTTGAGTTTGTAGGACTGCTTGTCATTATCATATCATCGTGTCCTCAGTAACATGAATGTGCACAAACGTGAAAAGTCACTTTATGTGTTGCTTGTTCGACCAATCGTCATCTTCTGCATGTTGATTAATATGTCATGCTTGCAACCATGTTATGGTCGTGCACAAGGTCTTCGCTTCGTGTGTACATGTTGTGTTCGCTATGAAAGCACCTGTTGCGCTCACACACGAAGTCATATGCACTGTCGTGCAAGCGTCGTCGCAGTCGTCCAACGATCAATCACAAGCATCGCACTTGTTGACTAGCATTATCGGTGAGTCATATTGATCATGTATGTCTCGATGGTTTGAGTCGTCTCATCGTCAAGTCATGTAAGTGTGTGTTTGCAAGATTGCTTATGCACATTTTCACTTGCTCACACACTTAGTTGTTTTGCTGAAGTTTTGAAAACCGGATCCCCCTTTGACAGTCGAACCTTCACCCCACCATTGACTTGATCAAATGTCACCTAGAACATCATAGAAGCACCAAGCAAGCCATTTCAAGCTGCGCTACTCGCAAGCTAATCAATCAACCCTCCTGTTGGTCAACCAGAGAGTTTGACCCGGAAGTCACCCCGAGATTGACTCCCCTAAAAAATTGGGCAGAGGCTGTAGACCATGCCCACTTCACTGAGTGATAAAATTTTGTAGACAGGTCAGATAAACACCTAGTGCCCATCCGTGTCTCCCTCAGAAAATTACACAGTTTTCCAAACCAGCCCATGAGTCAGCTGACCCACTGCTCACCTGGAAAACTGCGCAGATTTCATGAGCAAACCCTTTGTTGCTCAACAGTCTGCTCAGCTCAGAAACTGCGTAAAGGTGATCAGCAAGTCTACCTCCCAGCATTAATGTAATTTTTCCTTCTATTAGTTCCTAGCAGCTCGATGCTAGTCCCCTCCAAGAATTGCGTAGTTTTTGCTGCCAAGCTCCCAGCAGCCTGCTGCCAGTTCCCTCTAGGAATTGCATAGTTTCTGTTGCCAATCTTCTGGCAGGCTGCTACCAGTTCCCTCCAAGGATTATGCATTTTTTGTTGCTAAGTTCCCGACAACCTGCTCCTTCCATAAATTGCACAGATTTTGTTTGCCTAGCCTTCCTGCAGGCCAGACTGATCCTCTTGAAAATTGCGCGAATTTGTCCTCCAACCGGGCCAAATGCCATGGACAGTCACTGTTGATCCAGATTTCCTGTCACCATCTCCTAGTGACTTATGCATAGTATTCACTAGCAGTGCCCGAAGCCTCCATCCCAACTCGAAGCTTTCCTCATGCACTTTCGTAACCTTTCCTCTCTCCCTGTCACCTGCATCTGAAATGATCACGCATCATGGTAGACTAGGAGGTTTATGGATTTGATGTCATCTTGTCAATTGCGACTATAGATATAGGTACACAAACGAACATGGCA
Source organism: Pinus taeda (assembly GCA_000404065.3). Taxonomy (NCBI): domain Eukaryota; kingdom Viridiplantae; phylum Streptophyta; class Pinopsida; order Pinales; family Pinaceae; genus Pinus; species Pinus taeda. The sequence goes on from APFE031431009.1 coordinate 284,501, forward strand.
CGAAGATGGGATGAACAAGGGGAGTATATGCAAGAGGACCTGTTCGCAAACAGACGAACACATGATGCATGCAAAGAGATGTGCTCGTGAACAGATGATCATGCAAAGATGTGTTCAAGGATGGACGCATAGACGAACAAGTGAAGATGTGTTGGTGGACGGATGGACGGATGAGCATACACCTTTCGCAAACGAACGAACTTGTCAAGCATGCCAACATACAAGCAAGGAGAAATGTGCGAATGCAACATCAAGCGAACCCAATGACCATGGAAGACTCAACGCACCTTGCCATGCAGAGCTGAAGCTGTGACACACCATGAGGACATCCATCACCTAGCAACACTGTAGCTTGACATGCACACCATCAGCAACATGAATTTAACGACACTGTCATGTTGAGTCTTGTCATGAGTCATGTCGTCCACATCTCTATTGTGGGCCATACTGTCAATCAGTGTAATATAACATGGAAGTCCAAGAGACCCGCTTGTCATATGAAGAGTCATGTAAAGTTGAAAGGTCATGGAAGTCAAACAGTCATGAGGGAAGTCGAACAACCACAAGGGTGAGTTTCACCCTTGGCTATAAATACCCCGTCATTTGTACATGTAAAGGACTTTTCACCTCAACTCCTCCCACATAGCCTTGATAGTTTGTAATATTTTCTTTGATTAGTAAGTAGTGGCTCCAACGACCCTCCCATGGGGTTAGTGATGTATGGTGTAACGATGTGTCTTGGAACTTTTGCTTAATTCAAAAGCCTGCTAACAGGCCAACACATTTTCACACGTGTTGTAATTGTTGTAAGACTAATAATGAACACTTGTAATGCATGTTGCTTTAACGTGTGTTTAACACTTGAACTCATTCAATTGTTGTAATACATATATATTAATGAAAATGTGTTGTACGAGCTATTAATGTTGTCTTGCCCCTGTTGGTTACCTCCCTGGACACTAGACAGAGCTTTCGCGTAAACTTGCTATAATGACTGTCACACTCGCGCAGACTCCTTCGCCATCTGTTGTACGTGTTATCTTTCCCTGTGTGTTGTGACTACCACATCCATGTAGAATGCTCCTCTGGAAGTTGTGCACGTCCTGTTGTGTTGTGTGTTCCTAACAGAGTTGGGACTTCCTCCCATCTAACTTGGGACTCACTCTCACCCTCTCCCTCTGTGGTGAAAGAACCATTGACACAAGTAGCACTAGAAATCACCAGGCACATGAACCTCACTACTCGAAGACAAAGTAGACCACTCCCTTGTGCTGACAAGCAAGCGCTGAGGCAAACATTTAAGATAATGGCAACTGAGCCATCGTAGCAGATGGGACTCCTACACCAAACGGTGTGAGGTCTAGATGGGACTTCATACTGGGGAGATCCCCTGATGTTGGCGGGTCCAACACCGTCAACACATCCACATATAGTAGTATAATGACAAGTTCATTCTTCATTATCTTGATTTAGAAGTTTGCATCAACAAAATTTTAACGAACCCAATCCTTAAGAGATATGCATCCATGATTTCATACCTAGCCCTAGGAGCTTGCTTCAATACATATAGAGCTTTTTTAAGTCTACAAAGATGTGTATCCCTGCTATTTATTTTAAAGCATTACCGTTGTTCAATGTATACTTCTTCATAAATGGTTCCATTTAGAAATGTTATTTTGACATCCATTTGATGGATATTCCATCCCATAATAGTAGCTAGTGAAACCAAAGAATTGATAGCAGTATACCTGGAAGTAGGAGCAAAGGTTTCTTCATAGTCTATTCCTTCCTTTTGTGAGAAACCCCTTGATGAATGTCTATGCTTCCATCAACGACATGTTTGATTTTGTAAATCCATTTAGAGGTGAAAATTGATTTGTCACTTGGTTTAGGAATGATTTCCCAAACCCCATTCTTCGTGATGGACTGATATTCTTCATGCATCACCTTCTTCCATTCTTCTTGATGAGCGACTTCTTCAAAGGTAGTTGGGTATACTTCTATTAATTTCGACATGTATGTTACATACCCTAAATATCTCTTCGGTATTTTGCTTTCTATAAATGATCCTTTAGTTGTTCCATGTCCTTCGACATCTTCAAATGTAAACTTTAACCAATTTGGCCTCTTCTTCATTTTGGGAATACTTATAGGTTGAATAGGCCCACTTGGTCCTTCTTCTTATTCTTCTTCTTCTTGGTTTGTAGTCGTCTAGTGATGATGTTCTTCTTCTTCAAATAATGGTATGTCTTCCTCATCATATTCCATTTGTATATCCTTAGATATTTTGTAGGCACGCCTTTGATAAAATATAACATCCCTGCTAAATTTGATTTAGCTTCCTTCCTTGAGGTAAATTCTATAAACCTTTGATGAAAGGTTATAGCCAACAAGGATTCCTTTTATGCTTGTAGAGTCCAACTTCTTACACTTGTCTTTTGGAACATGGATGTATGTGGGATACGCAAAGATTCAGAGATGGTCTACACATGGCTTCTTTGTGAAAATTCTTAGATCTAACAATCTCTGGAATCCTACTGCAACCAGTTGAATCTACTTCACCTAGATTGTAAATTACATTGCAAACTTATTTCAGATTTCTTCCTGAAACATTGAAGTGAATTACTGAAGCAACCTACACCAAATTAAATATGATTCTAAAACATAGAAATTGAGCATGGAAAATAGCAATAGATAGGACATCTTTATTTTTGGACAGTAATCCCCAGAAAAACCCAATGCGCGAAAACTGGTGTAGCAGCTCTGAGGGTTTTATTATTATGCAGGAGAAAATATGAGTACAATTCTAGGATGCTCAACTAACAGTATGATGCAAATAGAATATTGAACAAAAGATTGGTGAAATGATCTCACCCTGTCACTGGGAGAATCAATGATTGGTCCTGCTGAAATGGAGGCTCTGCGTCACCCTTTGCATGGTTTCTACGTAGAACTGCGTCACTCCCGACAGTTTCTACATGAATCCTCCTGGGTATTATGTTGCCCCTCTTCCGGATCCTTTTCTAGCTGAGAAAATCAATATTTTGCCTCTCAAACTCACACCCCGGTTTCCAACAAGTGAAACTCGACTTCCCATAGCAGGAAACTCAACTTCCCCTCAAGGACTGTGCTGCCTCTACGTCGACATTGCGTTGGCCAGCGTCAACCTTCCTTTGGACATCTTACTGTCCTCCCTCTACCTCATATTCTTCAAAAATCCCTTCTTTCAAATTCTCATTGCCCCTCTGTTGCAAGAAATCTCCTCAGTCGATTTTTCCTCATGAGAACTTCTCACTTCAAAAGATATATTTCCTTGATCTCTCATTGTGTTTTCCAAATGACCCTCGATACCCTTCTTATATCTTTCTGTTGGGCAACCAATGACCAAGATTAAATCTTAATCAAAGGCCCAGATCGTTTTGGCTTGATCCGTGTCTTTTTCTAGAAGTTTCACCCATGATTAAATTAATACCCATTAATATTTTAATTTTCCTAAGATTAGACTTAGGAACCCCATTTAAAAATATTAATTATTTTAATATAATCGTCTCTGGGTGGAATTTCCCAAAATGGTTTTTGGGTTCTTTGGAATGCATGTGTCAAAGTCTTCCTGTGAAATTTGAGGCTTAGAGCACATCCGATGCTACATAAAATCAACACTCCCTCTTAGCGAGGAATGTGCCCTAGCAATACACTGCTACTGCATACTGCTCTGGCTCTGAAGCATCATCCTCTGCGCCGCTGATGTCTGACATGCTGTCCACTAACTACTGCGTTGCTGCTATTACTATACTACTGCCTTTGACACTGCCACTGCCATTGCTACATCTGTACTACAACTCCCTCTCAAATGTTGCATCTGTTATGCTGCTAGAACTGCCAACGCTAACACTTCATATGTATTGCAACTCTATTGCTAAGAGAAGCAACTAAAAACACCCAAGACTAGACAAGTGTCCTATGGATACACCTCGGTGCTGAAAGCTTGACTGCTGCTAGTCCCACGTTGTCTTCTGAAGTCACTGCGCTGCTGAAGCTCTGCACTGTGCCTCCACACACTACTTCCTCTTTGCTCTGTGTTGCTCAAGTTCTAGCGTTGCTAACAAATGCATATGTTGCTCCGACACTCCTCTACACCATCTGACACTAGTCCATCCTACTACTACAAATCTGGGCTCCTGTAGCAAGGTATTGATCCAAGAGGTGGGCTCCTCAAGGATCCTACCCATTTGTGGCTCTATCAAACTATAGTTCCATATCAACCCACCTCCTCTTGGAGGTTTCTTGGATGACATGGCGAACACCTCTTCCTTTTCAATCTTTGCGGTTGCAAACTTAGGATCATGCTTCTTATCTTTATTCTTTTTCTTCAAGGGACACTAGGATGCATAATGGTCTATCTCGCCACATCTGAAGTACTTCGTCTTGGAGACACCCTTCTTTCATCTTTGTGTGGTCTTTGTTTCCCCTGTTGTCCCTTTGATGCAAGGGCTACGTAATCCCCCTCCTCTACTTTGGGCTTTGACCCACTGCTGCTGCTACGTCCGTTAAGTTTGACCTTGACTAGGTCTCTCCTCAACTCTTATTATTTCAATGTTGCCCACATCTCATCCCAATTTGGCAATGCTGCTGTGCCCAATATTATCTGGACAAAGACTTGCCATTCAACAGAGACAGAATTTAGAGGAAGTCTCACTACTTACGAATCCTGAGGTGTGTGCCCTACATCCGACAACTCATCACAGGTCTCCTTCAGTTTCGTGAGGAATGGATCCACATGTTCTCCTTTCTACATCTGTGCAGATCTCAACTTCTATTCTAATTACATCTTCCACTACTCGGAAGATCCATGATACAATGTGACTAAGGCATCCCACATCTCCTTAGCATTCCCTCTGCTAGCAATGTGACATACCACATGATCCTTGACTCCATCCAGTATTATCCTCTTCGCCTTTGCTATCTCAATTTTGTACTTTTTCAGCGCATCTGCATTTGCAGGGACAACTACCAGACTATCAACATACGTCTTGAGGGCATGGTAATCTATAAGGAAAGAAATTCTAGCCTTCTAGATGAAGTAGTTGTAAACCTCGTCCAACTTGTCCTGATCCCTCAAGCCACTGGTTGTCATCTCCTTCGAAAACTGTCGAACAACTCCCTCTTTCTCCCTACTGCATAGCTTCTAGGCTGGCTTATGCACTTCCTGATGGAGTTGGTAAGTTTGCTACTCCTCTGCTACCCAGTAATTGAGAAAGATTTATTTCCTTGGTAAGAAATCACTAAGGAAGCTTTCCCTCACTATGTGATCTGCTTCCTCCTTCTGACGACTTTTCTGCCCAACACTCAGCTTGTAGAATACTGCGTCCCTCTAGCTTTGTGTGGTTCCTTCTGCCTCAAAAAATTCTTGATCCGGGAGTCTTATCTGTTTGTTGGCTCACTTAGAGAGAGATACCCATGAAGATATAACCCTCTTAGCTAGAATTTTGCAATCCCTCAGGGGATTCAAATTGCTGCTTGTTGCAGCAAGTTGGCCCTTGCTTCAGAGCTAGATCTACTCTTACCTTGTGTTACATCAACAACTTTGGTACCATGTGAAAATTCCTAGATCTAACAATCTCTGGAATCCTACTGCAACCAACTAAATCTACTTCACATAGATTGTAAATTACATTACAAACTTATCTCAGACTTCTTCTTGAAACATTGAAGTAAATTACTTAAGCAACCTACACCAAATTAAATATGATTCTGAAACATAGACACTGAACAAGGAAAATAGAAACGCATAGGACATCATTATTTTTGGACAATAGTCCCTAGAGAAACCCAACGCGGGAATACCAATGCAACAACTCTGAGGGTTTTGTTATTATGTAGGAGAAAATCTGAGTACAATTATAGGATTCTCAACTAGAAATCTGATACAGAGAGAATATTGAACAAAAGACTGGTGAAATGATCTCACCTTGTCACTGGGAAAATCAGTGACTGATCCTGCTGAACTGGAGGCTTTGCATCACCCTTTGCGTGGTCTCTGCGCATAACTGCATCACTTCCGTAGTTTCTGCGTCACCCCTCCTGGGTATTACGTTGCCCCTCTTCCGGATCCTCTGCTGGCTGAGAAAATTGATCTTCTTCCTCCCAGACTCACACCCTAACTTCTGACAACTGAAATCGACTTTCCTTAGTAGGAAACTCAAATTCCCCTCAAGGACTGTGTTGCCTCTACGTCAAAACTGTGTGGGCTAGCATCACCCTTCCTCTGTATGTCTTACTGTCCTCCCTCTGCCTCATACTCTCCAGAAATTCCTTCTTTCAGATTCTCACTGCCCCTCTGCTGCAAGAAATCTCCTCTATCAATTTTTCCTCCTGAGAACTTCTCACTTTAGAAAACTGATTTCCTTGATCTCTTAGTGTGTTTTCGAAATGACCCTCAAGCCCCTTCTTATATCTTTCTGTTGGGCAACCAACGACCTGGATTAAATCTTAATCAAAGGCTTAGATCATTTTGGCTTGATTCATGTATTTTTCTAGAAGTTTCACCCATGATTAGATTAATACCCATTAATATTTTAATTTTCCTAAGTTTAGACTTAGGAACCCTATTAAAAATATTAACTATTTTAATATAATCTTCTCTAGGTGGAATTTCCGAAAATGGTTTATGGGTTCTTTGGAATGCATGTGACCAAGCCTTCCTAAAAAATTTAAGGCTTAGAGTGCATCCAATGCTACCTCAAATCAACATTATTCCTTGTAAATGCTTCTTCCAATGTCATATTATCAAGGATTCTATGAGGACATCTATTTTATATATACACTATTTCCATTGTTTCTTCTCCCCATAGAAATTTTCGTAGATCTTGATCAAATATCATATTTCATAGACATTCTTCAATGGTTCTATTCTTTATTTCTACAAATCTATTATGTTCGAAGTTGTAGGGAACAATGAACTCCCTCTTAATACCTACATCCTTACAAAATGTAATCAATTCTTTTGAAGTGTATTCCCCTCCATTATTAGATCTTAAAGTATTTATCTTTCTTTCAGTTAAGGTCTCAACTTTAGATCTAAATTCCTTGAACTTTTCAAATACTTTGTCCTTTGTCTTAAGAAGATAGAGCCATGTCTTTCTAGAGTGAGTATCAATGAAGGTCACATAATAAAGATGACCTCCAATATATTTATTAGACATTGGCCCACACACATCAGAATGAATGAGGTCTAGTATCTCCTTAGACCTTGTATCACTGGTTGTAAAAGGTTTCCTAGTATTCTTTCCCAAAGCACATCCCTTGCATACTCCTTCATGATCTTGCTTGATGTTGGGAATGCCCTTTACCATTTGACTAAGAGAGGGTATTATCTTGTAATGAATATTCCCATATCTTAATCCGTAAACTACCATGGATATTCCACTAGATAGTTCATCACAACAAATCCGATAATACTATATTAAAAATTCGAGATTCTACACTATTACAGTTTGATTTAATTTCTAGATTTCTAGATTTTACTTTAATTAGTGCATGCATGCGAATGGAAATTATGAAGAAAAGTAGAGGATGACAAAATAAGTACACACACACACACACACACACACACACACACACACAAGACACAAGATATGATCTCTGGGAAATCCTTTTAGGAGAAAAGCTGGAAGGTGAGGTTGCTTTGCTCTCTTTCTCTGTGTGGAAATATGGTTGTTGGTACAAAGAAGTAATGCATGTGGCTCGTGGGTTGCTACAGTGTACAGATCCTCTATGTGTGCTCTACCTCCTATCTATCATGGCTATCTTTCCTCATCTATGGAACAAAATTCTCTCGAAAGAATGGAATGCCTCTTCCTCCTAGTGGCCCAGTTATAACACAACCCGATAGTCTACTAGTGGTGAAGTTTGACTATATCAACTCTTGACTAGAGTTACAAAATAGACTATTCTAGATTATTTTACATCACAAACACATGGCTATCCCCTTTTCCATGAATAAAAGGGGTTGATGCAGCATCCTCCCATACTATAGGTGTGAGAACAGGAAGGTCAACTTCTGAGTGGCATAACTTTTGCATATGAACTCCAATTGACGCTCTTCTTGAGCCATTGGAAAGGTCTCTATGTGTAGAATAGCATTAAAATTTGTTATAATTAAGTTTTTCTCCCAAAAAATTTTGTTTGATGCCTCAAAACGCTCCTAGAAGGTTTTAGACCCCATTTCGCCAAACTGGGTCTCGCCGGTAAAAGCGGTCTCGTGAGTTGTTTCCTCCACTTTTTCCACTCCAAATGCATCGAGATGGATGAAAAAAATATAATGATGCAATTCGGATCGTATATTCTATGCCATAGTTTGATAGGGTTGATCTCCATGTGAACTAGGGCTTGAGGAGATGATGCTATAACTCTATATAGTCTTCCTTCACGAACTCCATTAATCTTTGCCTTTTAAATACTTGAATCCTTTCCCCAAGCCAAAAATTTACTATCTACAAGGGAAAACCTATCTCCTTTATCTTCTAAACAAGAAATGGAAAGTAAATTCTTTTTCAAACCTAGGACATATAATATGTTGTTGAGGTGTAGCTGTGCTCCACTTTCCAACTTCAATGATGTAGTTCCAAGGCCCTTGACTGCGTAAATGTTGTTGTCTCCCAACTTCACTACATGAGATGAAGGTTCCCTTGAGAGAGTATGAAGTTGTCCACTTTCTCCCATCATATGTCTTGAGGCTCCACTATCAATGATCCATGCGTTGTCATCATTAAGAGTACCTATAAGTGCAGCCCAAAATCCCTCGCTCTTGTCTCTCCTAGATAGATTGTAGATGATCCTTCCAATCCAACTTCCTACAATTTTCATGATATTGAGATCAATATTCAAATAAATTTCCACAGAGGGAGTAAACTTTTCTTCCAATACCGTTTTTCTCTTCTTCAAGTGATTGCCAACAAAGTGGTCTTCACCTTCTTCCACCTTAGCTTTGAAACCATGTTGAGAAATCAATGCTTATAGGAATTAGGGTTTGGTTCCTCTTTCTTGATAATTACTTGTGAATTATGTTGGCTTATTTTACTTCTTTATTAGTTTATCTTTCATCACACAATTAATAAATTATATGTATATGAAGACCACAAGAACAAAAGACACAAGATGTAGGCACTTAGCCAGGGAAAAACCCAATCTAACTCTTCCACTAGTATATTCAAATCAATATGAAACAATTCAAAACCTATTAGACCTAGACAAAGACCTCCTCCAACGACCAAGTCATCCCTTCCTTCCAATAGATGATCCTTATCAATGTTTCCAAGTGATAGCTTCCCAGTTGTCGGTTCAAACTAGAATTTCGCCCCCCAGCTTCAGATTTTCGGACTTGCAATAGACTCAGAATTTTGGCCCTAGCAAATGCCCAGAAAATTTACATGTGTGAGAGGTAGATAGCCGAAAAACTCAAATTAGGTCCTCCCATATTCTTTCTTCCTTCTCCATCTTCTTTGCTCTCTTTTTTTGCTTCTCTTCCTTGTAGATCAAACTTGTTGAGTGAGTGCTCCAAATAGGTTGAACTGCCTCTCTATATATAACCTTTCTACTAGGTTGAATTGCCCTAATGTAGGCCGACTTCATGGGGACAGGGCCGACTTAGTGTGGAGGTGACAAATAACCTTTTTGACTAAAACATATTTCTTTTTACATGATACAAAAGCCCAAGAAGGTTCTAATAAAAATGACAATGATTTTAATGACTCAAGACAAAACCTAGAAGCCTTCAATGGAGGCTTTACCCTAGAAAACATTGACCCAAGCATGAAACCCACAATTTAATAAGTGATTTTATTTAATAATAAGATTTCTTTTGACAAGTATAATTATGAAGACTGATACTAGTTACATTCTTTAAGAGCTCAAATTCAATTAGTTTGTTTATTACAATTTTTTTACTAATAAAATTACAAATAATATCCTTAAAAAAATAAAAAATAAAATATATAAATATCGTATCAAAAGAAATGTAAATAATGGTAATGCAAATTTGTAATCATCATATTTTAAAATTTCATGTTTAAATTTAATTAATAAACATATAATAATTTGTTTTAAAATCTCTTTTATAAATTATATATTACATTAAAAAAAATTATTGTACTTATATGCGTTATGGCGATATTAAGCGAATTAGAAAAAACATTATATATAGAAATGTAAAATATATAAAGAATGTAAATAGTTCTATCTTCATATAATAAAAAAAATGCTAATTCATATTTGTAATTATGATATTTCATAAGTTCATTTCAGTATATAAACATATAAAAACTTAATACTTGCAACAATATCTTGTTTTATTCTTATATATAAAATCTATGTTATAAAGACCATATTCATATTTATGCACCTATATGTATTGTGGTGGTTTTAATTGAATTTAAAATAAAAATATAAAAATGTGAAATTTATATGTAATATAAAGAATATTATAAAGACAAATGTGATTTAGATCATTCATAGTATTATGTACATCTTGTCGACGTTTCGAATCCCAAAAGGGATCCATATTCAAAACAAAAATTTGAGTGATAGATTGAAGGAAGAGTTATCCGACCAGAAACAGATAAATACCTAATGCATAAACAAAAATAAAAAAAAGCCGACTAGTTTCAAAATAAACTAAGCCAACAAGAAAATAAATAATAAATTAAAATATTTTAATTATTATATAAGTAATTAATAATGTTATTTGATGTCCCGGATCCGGGTGCCATCCCAGCCATAAATGGCATTCATGCACATTAATCCTCCCTGGTACTGCCACTTGCTTCGCAGCGTGGAGCCCCAGATCTCGTCCGATGGAGGGAAGAATGTTTTCATGGCTGTAGGCCGGAGCAGGCCGGCGCCATTAATGAAGGCTGAAGCCCGAAGCGCCTGCTGTGGGTTATTTACATGGAGCTCCCCATTGTTTTTTCCACTTCTTGTGTTCAGGCGTCTGGTGCTCAGTTTGTTCTGCAGATAGGATGCGAAGGAGAGAAGGCGTCCGGCTTCAGAGGTAAAATTCGAGCCTGTTCGGGCTTGAATCTGCAACACCTCCATTCCACATGCGTGCTGCACAGCGGAAATCCCTCGGTGGCCTGGGGTAAGTGGTTTATTCATTGTAACATCAGTTACATTTGCTCTGTCTCTCGGTTTCGTGCATCCTCTGTTTATTCTCTCGAGCCTACGGTTCATCTGAGGCATTCTTCTGGATTTAGTATCTGTTCTTTTGGGTTTTCGGTGACTGTTGGTACCATGAAGCGTCCAGGGAAACGAACCCGTTCGACTAATCGACCTGGCAGCAGTAAGCGTCCCTCTGCTCGTCCTCCGCCCAATCCTGTGCTCACAACCATCAACCTCTCCTCCTCTCCTGAGGATCCTCCTCCCAACAATCCTTCTCGCCAATCAATTCCTAACAGCGCCTTTCAGTCCACCCATTTTAAATTCCAGAGTAACCTGAATAGGCCTCTGATTTCCACCCAGATTACCATTATCATGTCTGAAGAAGTTAACCAGGCTGCCCCTCTCTCCTGCATTGATCCCAATTCTTCTCACAGTAGTGAACGCTCCTCTGCCAAGAATGCTATGAATGTTAAAAGGGAGACTGAACTGGTTATCCAGGTCAATTTTCCATCCATAATCCCTCCCCTGGTTGATTGTGATCATTTGGACATAGGTACTGATGCTGGAACCACTGACAAGGTGCTGGAAGGCCACGTGTTGGTTGATAAAGAACTACTCAGTCAGGACGACGCGTGTCTGGAGGCCGAGGAGACATAGGGGGACGCTGAAAAAAATGAATAATTGGCCATGTGGTTTGTTCTTTTTGGTTCTTTGGTGGATGCTCCGGAAGCACTGCCCAGGAATTTTGGCCAGGACTCAGCTTGACAGCATCAATTCCAGTTTTGGGTCTCTCCTCGACGCGGCGTCTGTTCGGTTCATGGACCTGGGCTATCAGTTCTATTTCTCTGTTCATCTTCCTGTTCATCTCTCTCGGTATGCTTGTAAAGCCAACATAATTGGCTGTATGTCTCTGATTCTCCTCGGTTTCTACAGTAATGGGGCAGTTTTTAATGTGAAAGGCTTGCGGGCTCCTGCCCTTGCAGCCGCCAACTTATGTAAAAATATTTTGATTTCCAGTTAATAGAATTAGATGTTACAGAGAAAAAAAAATAATGTTATTTGATGAAAGTCTTTTGTATTAATCACATTGTTAGGATTTGGTCGACATTTTGAACCAACTAATGTGGTTCGTCCTCAGGATAAGGTGAGAAATCAATTGATCTGTAGGAATAAATAACATGTATGCATCATTGCCTAGAGTTAGCCGTTGGTAAATTAGTTAAATTTTTTTATTTAAGAATTGGTGTTAGGGAGATATCTGTTAAAAGCTAGCTGTTATGGAATATAAAAATATTAAATACCAATTTTACGAATTTATTGATTTATGTAAAATAATTATTTAATAATATCACTTTATAAAATACTATTTGAAAGGGGGTTGACTTATTCCAAATAAATAAAAATAAATTTAGTTGAAAAATAGATGCTAGAAATAAAATATTCTATTTCAGTATATTTTAATAATTATTGATTAATATTATCAATTTGTTTAATATTATCAGCTCAAAATGATCGTTCTTAGTTAGAGGATAACTTACTTCCATTAAATAGAAATATAACACTCTTAAATTATAAAAAATAAAGTTATATGTTAAGAATGATTAATAATCAATGTTATTGCAAAAGATAATAAAAAGAGGAAAGTGTAAGAGGGGAAATAAAATAAGACCTAAAACCTAAGTGGGGTTGCTAAAGAGAAAAAAATATAATATAAGGAGAGGTTGCTAAAAAATACTTACTAGGTCAAAAATAATAAATTAAAGAAAATTGATAAGGATAATAGGGGATAAATGATGAAATTAAAAGAAAATAATTAAAAAGAGAGAGGAGGAGGAAAAGGAGGCAGAATCACGAAGAGAGGACTGGTATCCAACTCTTACTCAATTTCCAACGATCATTCCTGTTAAGATGTCTGGCATGCCTCTCAATTTCAATCGCTTCCCTAAGTTTCCTGTGGTGGAAGTGATCAACCCTAGCAATGACCTTGGATTCTTCAATGTAGACATGGTGTTTCGATTTCTCTACATGTTCGGCTAGGGCTGATGCGTGGGAGAGATTATGTCTATTGTCTGCAGCATGCTCATTGATTCTCTACTTAATAGACTTGCCTGTTTCCCCAATATAGTGGATACCATAGGAGCAGGGAATAAGGTAGACCCCCTTCAAGTCCCTAGGGTCAATAGGGTCTTTAACAGATCCAAGAGAATTTTTAATGGCGTTGAGAGGCTTGAACGAAGAAGAGACATTAATCTTCCTAAGGATATGGGCAATCCTATTTGTGGTTCCTTGGATATACGAGAGATGAACCTTAGAGATAGGATCAGCACGAGCAGGTTTAACTCTCAGCATTTTGCAGGCTTTGTGAAAGGCCTTGAGGCTTTGAGATCTGTTATACCCATTATTTTTAAAAACTTCAAGAAGATGAGATTTCTCCTACTCAAGGTGGCTATCATCAGAGATTCTTAGAGCATGGGTAGCAAGAGTACTGAGAACTCCGAATTTCTGAGCCGGGAAATGATGAGAACTGGCATGGAGATACTATTCCGTGGGAGTTTTATTTTGGAAAACTTGGTGACTGACAGAACCATCATCCATCCTAGAGAGGAGAATGTCAAGAAAGGGAAGGCGACCATTCTCCTCAACTTCTATCGTGAAATTGATGGAGTCTCCTTGCGAATTAAGGTGGTTAAGAAACTGATCCATCTTCTCATGACCATGAGGCCATATGACACAAGTATCATCTACAAACCTCTTCCATTTTTTAGGGCAAAATTGAGCTGAGGCTAAGGCATGGTCTCAAAATCTTCCATAAACAAGTTAGCGATGATAGGGGAAAGAGGGGAGCCCATCGCAACATCGCAAGTTTTCTCATAGAACTCATCTTGGAAACTAAAGAAAGTCGAGGTGAGGCATAAGCCAACTAACTTGGAAATGTCTTTGTTGATGATGCGATTTATAATATCAATGGCCTCTTAGATGGGGATTTTGGTGTATAAGGATACAACATCAAAACTAACTAACAAATCTCTAGGCTCCAGTTTGATATCTCTCCACCCTTGAACAAAGGAGGCAGAGTCTTTAACAAAAGAATCAGTGCTACCAGCGAGAGTGGAGAGATATCAAACTCGAGCCTGGAGATTTGTTAGTTATTTTTGACGTTGTATCCTTATACACCAAAATCCCCATGCAAGAGGCCATTGATATCATAAATCGCATCACCAACAAAGACACTGCCAATTAATTGGCCTATGCCTCACCTCGACTTTCTTCAGTTTCCAAGGTGAGTTCTATGAGCAAACTTGTGGTGTTGCGATGGGCTCCCCTCTTTCCCCTATCGTCGCTAACTTGTTTATGGAGGATTTTGAGATCGAGGCCTTAGCCTCAGCTCAATTTTTCCCTAACAAATGGAAGAGGTTTGTAGATGATACTTATGTCATCTAGCCTCATGGTCGTGAGAAGCTAGATCGGTTTCTTAACCAATTCACCATCAGACTCCATCAAGTTAACGATGGAAGTTGAGGAGAATGGTCACCTTCCCTTTCTTGACATTCTTCTCTCTATAATGGATGATGGTTCCATTCGTCACCAAGTTTTTTGAAAGAAAACTCACACGAAACAATATCTCCATGCCAATTCTCATAATTTCCCGACTCAGAAATTTGGGGTTCTCAACATTCTTGCTACTTGTGCTCTAAGAATCTATGATGATAGCCAGCTTGAGCAGGAGAAATCTCATCTTCTTGAAGTTTTTAAAAATAATGGGTATAACAGATCTCAAAGCCTCAAGGCCTTTCATAAAGCCTGCAAAACACAGAGAGTTAAACCTGCTCGTGCTGATCCTATCTCTAAGGTTCATCTCCCGTATATCCAAGGAACCACATATAAGATTGCCCATATCCTTAGGAAGATTAATGTCTCTTTTTCATTCAATCCTCTCAACACCATTAAAAATTCTCTTAGATCTGTTAAAGACCCTATTGACCCTAGGGACTCGAAGGGGGTCTACCTTGTTCCCTGCTCTTGTGGTATCCCCTATATTGGGGAAACATGCAGGTCCATTAAGTAGAGAATCAATGAGCATGCTGCAGACATTAGACACAATCGTTCCCACGCATCAGCCCTAGCCGAACATGTAGAGAAATCGAAACACCATGTTTCCATTGAAGAATCCAAGGTCATTACTAGGGTTGATCACTTCCACGACAGGAAACTTAGGGAAGCGATTGAGATTGAGAGGCATGCCAGAAATCTTAATAGAGATGATGGTTGGAAATTTAGTAAGAGCTGGATTCTGGCTCTCTCTTCATGGTTCTGACTCCCTTTCCTCCTCCTCTCTCTTTTTAATTATTGTCTTCTGGTTTCATCATTTATCCCTTATTATCCTTATTAATTTTCTTTAATTTATTATTTTTAACCTAGTAAATATTTTTTAGCAGTGCCTCCTTAAATTATATTTTTTTCTCTTTAGCAACCCCCCGCCTTAAGTTTTAGGTCTTATTTTATTTCCCCTCTTAACCTTTCCTCTTTTTATTATTTTTTGCAATAAAATATAACACAGGTTATTAATAATTCTTAACCTATAACTTTTTTTTAAAATAATTTAACAATGCTATATTTCTATTTAAGGGAAATAATCTATCCTATAACTAAGAATGATCATATTGAACCGATAATATTAAACAAATTGATAATATTAATCAATAATTATTAAAATATATTGAAATATAATATTTTATTCCTAACATCTATTTTTCAACTAAATATATTTTTATTTATTTGGAATAAGTCAACCCCCTTTCAAATAATATTTTATAAGTTATATCATTAAATAATTATTTTATATAAACCAATAAATTCCTAAAAATAATTAATATTAAATTATTTCATAATAGCTAGTTTTTAACATATATCTGCCTAACACCAATTCTTAAATATATATATATTTTTAACTAATTTACCAATTGCTAAATTTTCAATAACTAATTTACCAACAACTAATTTTTAACGGTTAACTCTGGGGAATGATGCATCCGTGCTATTTATTCCTACAGATCGATTGGTTTTCTCACCTTGTCTTGAGGATGAACCACATTAGTTGGTTTGAAACGTCGACCAAATCCTAACAATGTGATTAATCCAGAAGACTTATATCTACATTATGAGTCACAACAATCTTAGATCTAACAATTTTATTTGATGCAGTTATTTTATTTATAAGTAATTTTAATAATAATTGATTTTTAGTTTATAATAATAAAAATGATTTTTATATTTTAAGAAAAAAAACTAAAAACCTAAAACATAATTTATTATTATTATTATTTTAATATTTATTATTATTATTGAAATATATAATATTTTATTATTATTATTATTGAAATATATTAATAAATTAACAATAAGAAATTAATTTATTTTATTTATAAGAAATTTTAATAATAAATGATTTTTAATTTTTATGAAGAAAGCTAAAAACCTAATTCATTAAATAAAATTTTATTTTATTACCGAAATATATAATTATTAATAATAATACAATTTATTTTATATTATTAATAAATTAATATTAATATCTATTAAAATAAGAAATTATATATAAGTTTTAGAAAATTGCTTAAAACCTAATTAATAATAATAAAAAATATTTATTATTTATAAATAAATAAATAATGTTAATTAACTAATAAATACTAATATTTATTATTATTAATTATTAATTCAGTTTAATAATAATTAATTATTTATTCTTAATGAATAAATAAATAATATTATTATGAATAAATAATCATTAATAATAAATTATCTATTTATTAATAATTAATAGTTTGATCAATTTATTAATGGGGTTAGTTAAAAATGTTTCATAAATTTTAAGAGATTCAAGGTAAGGAGAGAGGGTTATACTTGGGATATTATACCTCAGAAGACCTGGAAGCGCTGCTATGCCTAGTCAGGGGAAGCCAATTTCCATTGATCTCATTCCCACCATCCATATTGAGGTTATTAAGATATTTCCTAATCTCAAGCGCTTCTCTGATTTTTCTCTTTTGATAATGATCTTCCCTAGTGATAATTTTGGCGTTCTCCAGACAAACATGCTGCTTGGTTTTCAAGGAGTGCTCTGCAAGAGTTGGAGTGCGCGATCTCCCATTCTTGATATCTTCTCCGTGCTCTTTAAGTCTTGTTTTTATGGAGTGACCTATCTCTCCAATATAACTTCTGTCGCAAGAACAATCAATCTTATAAACTCCCTTACACTGTTGTTGTTTCTTGTAGGCTTAGTTTTTATTTATTTTTATATTTTTTTTATGCATTAGGCATTTATTTGTTTCCGGTTGGATAACTCTTCCTTCATTCTATCACTCAAATTTCTGTACTGAATATGGATCCCCTTTGGGATATGAAACGTCGACAAGATGTACATAATACTGTGGATGATCCGAATCACAATTTTCCAAACGAAGGCCACAGAAGCTTAAAATCTAATATTATAAAGAATCTACATAGATCCATTTTAACTTCAAGATCTCTCAAACACCTAGATCATAGATGAATGAAATATATGTGGACACCATATACGCTCAAAAAAATGTTCACATCTTGAGAGATTAATAGATTATGGGTTAAAATGAGTAAAATAGTATATGTAGGTAGCTATATGTGTTATGATAATTTTAATAGAGTTTAAAAAATATATTACAACATAAATTAAAATAATGATGATCCACATTTGTAATCATGATATTTTAGAACTCTCTCTCTCTCTCTCAAGAGTTTTACTTGAATTAAAAATAAAAATATTTCAATAAGTGAAATTTATATGTAATAGAAATAATATTATAAAGAATTGGTGTAGATTTATTTTAGCTCTCTTATCTATCAAGCCCGAGAGGGATTAATCTAGTTGTAAACTTTTTAGACTTAAAAAAGGTTATACCTAGAAAGATTTGATCCCTCTCGAGGTTTGATAGATTTAGATTAAGATAGATCATTAAGAAATGTTAAAAACATTTTTTTAACTGTAATTTCTAACATTTACTTAAAACTTAATGTCAAAAAATTTATAAAATTAAATAATAAAATCAAAATAATAATAATAATAATAATAATAAACACTGTGTGACATAAGATAAATCAATAATATGAAATATGGTAGACAATATTTTATAGGCTTTCAATTCAAAGATTTTATAATTTTATTATTATTGTGTCTAGAGGCGCATTCTATAGCCTAGTATGTAGGTGATGTGTAATTATGTCACATCTCCAATAAAATAATAATAATATAAGAAAAAAATGATGTTGGCCCAAAACAAAAATGAAAATAACCTTATAGATAATATTAAAAAACTACAATACAATTCAACACAAAGAGTCGAACATCTTGCTCCAAAATCTTTTAATATTTCTTTTAATTAAATATTTGTAAAATGAATATTTAAAAGGAAAAACATATCGTATGGATATATTAAAATCTTTAATGGCATCAATGTTTCCAAAAGTTGTAATATTTACAAATATGAATTTTGTTATTATGCCATGTAAAAAACATCTAATATTAATATTAATAACAACCTAGATCCATTGTAACCCCGCCAAGAGGGATCAAATCTCTTGAGATACAAACCTCTTTTATGATGAAAAGAGATTTGATCCCTCTCGCCGTGTGATAGATACAGGATTAATATAGATCTATGTTGGTAGTTATAATAAAATAAATGTTTGGAAACTCAAAAGGTAGCATTAAAAAAATTGATATAGTGATGACTCTATAATCAACTACCCTACCCTTCCACTCATTCAGCTACGAAAAGAAACATCTAGAAGAGGGCAATGGAGGAATGAGACACTTTTTGAACCAAAGCATGGGCTTCATTTAATGCAATAAAATAATTATTGGTGATGTAAACTACAACAATGCCTAGAAAAGTGTTAGTTTAACCAAAATACAAGAATTTGAAGGGAAAATAACAAAAAAGGGGAGTGTGATATCAACCATCTACTAGACATGGTCATTGACCCAATTAGGTAATGTAGTTGCAAAAAAACAGTTTTAGAAGGTGTGCAATAATGGAGTTGACTGATCTAGATTTATGAAGGAACGAAATGAAATGTAGATATAAATCGAAACACAAAGATACATCAAAAACATAACTTCAATTCATTAACAACAAAGTATAGAAAATTGTTTACATGTAGAATGGAAATATATTAGCTCAGGTGATGGTAGCTTATCTCTAAGAAGAGATCTGGCGGCTACATGCCTTCTGAACCATGTTACAATGAGGCTAGAAGGCCTATTTATTATTGAGAAACAAGGGAAAAATCTAAACATCCAAAAACCTAACCCTAGGAGATGAAGCGCCAAAAGTCTATGGGCCCTGTTGGGGTAAATTGGTACATCAACTTCCCGAGGTTGTAACTTTGGCATACGATCTTCATTTTATGTGTAAGATACCTCGTTAGAAAGATGTATCTGAGCACTAAAACTTTCGAATACAAACATTAGTTAAAAACTCTCGTTTGCCCATTTAAAAAAAATGTTGTTTAGGGCCTCAAAACGACTCCAGAAGTTTAGGACCCAAAACACTGCCAACAATAGTAAATTGTGCTACATTTAAGGAAAGTGAAAGAAACAATGGTGGGGGTCCAAGTGGAATAGACGGGTGGACACCAATATCCACATGGATCATTTCTACATGAGTCTAATTGATTTTAGTTGTAATTGGTCACATGGACTTACAAAAAAGGGTTAAAATATTGGATTTGAGTTTGTGGATGTTAAAGATTGAAAATATAAGCCTAAAACATAGAATTATGTATGCAAATTCTCCTTATAATACTATATAATTCGTTAAGTTTTTTTTCACAATATATGTATAGGGATTCAGATTATCAAATGGACATGATATAGTTCAAAGGAAAGTGTTTGCGTTATTCTTGAGACCAATGTAGAGGTATCTAGATCTTATCCATTACAAAGATCTTGTCCAAGGTGGGTAAAGTTGGAGACTTCTCAATTGATCCATGGTATGAGAACATTGGTATGGGTAAGAAACCACTTGGAGGGAATTAATGGTTGGATCACTTAGCAAAGTTACCAAGGAAATGGGACACCACGTATCAAATAATGCAATTGAAGCTCCAAGGCAGAGTTGGAAAGAGGGGGCTTTAAGAAAGGAAGCTCAAGTTTGTTCTAGAAACAAGCATTTGTTATTGACTCTATTCCAATATAAATCCATTCCAAATGTAGAGAATGGGTTGTGGGTGTAGCACACCCATCCCCTTTTATATTTGAATGAGGGTACGAGGTATCCAAATATGACCTTTTGGTTCACCTTAAGGAAGTGGGGTTAACCAATTTTTGCTTCTTTTAACATATCAAACCTCTTTTCTAAAGTTGACATTGCCTTCTCCTTATCCTGAGATTTCTAACAATATAAATTTTACCCTTTTTTGAGCTATGGGCACAAAGTGATGGCCCTTTAAAGATTTACCATTTTTGTGCCACATTAGAAAACCATATAGTTGACACGTGGTATTCATGTGCCCATGTGTCATTATTACATCACGCCACATCCACAAGTTGGATACTTTAACTTCTACGTCATATCTAGATCTGGGATTTGCCCTTTATCCTTCCCCCATGGTTATTTTAAAAAATTGTAGATTCTGGGATGTCTGGATCATTCGACACCTAATTATTGTGAGATGATTTGATCAACAAGTCGAATACTCAAATTCCCAAATATCTTGGACATCCACTATCTAAATGTTTCCCAAAAATCCATTTATTTGAAAAATCAAATCCCATATTCCTAAATATCTGAAACATCCATTATTTGGATTTTTCCAAAAATCCATTTATTTGAAAAGATGGACCGTGAATATCTAGAAAATATACCACCTTTATTCTTCCACATCACCTTCCATGATGACTGCTACCTTGTTTTCCACATCATATTTTTCGTACTACCAAATTCAATGTCAACACACCACATTAGACCGTTTCCTACATAAACTAGGGAGCCATTTTATGTAGGCTCCAGGTGTTCGCAACATGCTCTATCCACCTATCAACCAAATTTGGGATTTTATTTTGGCATATGGAACCTTGATGGGCTCACAAGGTAATGGAATCTAGTAAAGGTCATCATAGTTAAATTTATGCAAACCATGATTGAATCATTAGAGGGTACCGAGTTTCTTACAATAACAGATGGTTCAAATAACATTTGGCTAATGCTGAGGGGTAGCAAGTATATGTTGCAATATACAATTAGCATTGTGATCCTCCAATTGCAACCTAGTTTTCTAGGAGGTGGATATATGGATGTCATCATTTATTAGAGAGTTGTTTTTGAATATCTTAGATTTTATGTGGTAGTTTGATAAATCATTGTTGGGTTTATTTAAATCATTCAATCTCATTTTAGAAGGAAGATTGACTGATGGAATTCTTTTGCATTTTGTAAGTGATGTTTTGAGGTGATGGGGATTGACTTTGTATTTCTATAAATTTTATTGTTCATCAAGCTTATAGTAATGGAAAGGGCAAAAAAGGTATTGCTACTTATAGTATTGTTTAAACTTCTATATAGTATTATACTTGCCAAACTTCAAGTTATATTGCAATTGGTTGCTAGTCAAACTTACTTGCCTTCAATTAGTTTGCAAATTTTTGTAACTACTTTTTAAAGTTTACTACAATTTTTGTAAAATTTAGATATTAAATTCAATGTTTTGAAAATTAAAAATTAATTTTTGAATATGTAAAATTTAAACTCCTACTTTTTAATTGGTGGATGTACATGAATTCACTAATTTTATTTGGTGGATCCCAAGTAGGCCACGTAACTTTATTGCTAGGACTCCTCCACTCCAAGTTTCAACATTATGGGGTTTCACCCATTCATCCCTTCACCATTCGAAGATTACAAAGGGAAATCCATGTAACCTTGGATTCCTAGACTTCCAAATATCCAAAACATTCAACATCCCAATCAGGCTCATTTTTTTCCCCTGGAAAAATCGTAATCTTTCATTATATTTGAAAATTTACATGTTCAGCATATGCATCGTTGGCCGTTGGCCATCTCTGTGAGTGTCAATAAAAAATGTAGCTGTGTTTTACCAAAAATGGTGCAGGTCTATCTATCTTGCTTTCACCACATAGGGTGATCATAAAAAGTCTGATAAAGATATCTCATATCTGATATCTACAATATACAAATTCACCACGCAGGGCGATGTCCATGCTATAAGGCCTGAAAGAGAAAAATAACATACTGAAATTATATACAAATGTATATTCCGTGCATGTTCCAAGAAACGCAAAATTAGGGACTCTCTGCCCTATGATATGTCTGATCAGTATATGGCCTGTGATAATATTGGTACTCATTTGTACCCCGTTGTTCCTGTATCAACCACTATCCTCTTAGAAGTAGCGTGGCCTCCTTGGAAAGCCCGTCAACACTGCAGTTATGTTCCTTGTAAATATGTTGACAAGAGATAGAATTAAACTGTGTTTTGAACATGTTCACTTCATCCAGTATATTAGTGAGAGTGTGTGCATGACAAACAATAATATTATTGAAGCAATGTATTATGATTTTTGAGTCTCCATATATTTGTAGATCGATGCAATCATGACCAAGTGAAAAATGCAGTAAATGGCGAAGAGTGATAAGTTCTACATAATTATTAGTCCCTTCTCCAAGCCCCATCTTAACCTTAAAATAGTGTTGTTCAAGGAGGTACAATATAAAGCCTCCCCCACATCCTTGGTTTTGTGCAGCTCCGTCAAAAAAGGCCCAGGGTGAATTTTTGTTTATAGGGGCAGGTGCATGTGGTCTCCTAGGCTGAGGTCTGATGGGCTCAGGCAGTTCGTGAAACGTAGAGATGATATGGGCCGAGATATGAGGTCATCTAGCAGCAGTGTCTTCAAATATAATGCGATTTCATGTCAGCCAGATATGCCAACATACGAGGAGAGGGAGGCATAACTGCTTTGTTCCATGATGTGAATTGCAACAACTTTCCTAGGCACGTTTTAATGTTTTCTCCCTCCCATCTACCAAACAGTTGAATCGAGGATGAGACGGTCTGCCAAAGGTTGATTAGTAATTCACAGTAAAGAAAGAGATGTTTTGTTGATTCTGATGACTTTTTACACAGGACGCACTAGTGTGGACCGTGGAAAGCACGATGTGATAGGGATTCCCCTGTGGGAACCTTGTTGTTGAGCACACACCAAAAAAATAGTTTAGTTCTCGGGGGGGAGCCAAGCTTCCAAATGGTCTTCCACTAGTCAAAAACCTGCTCAGGTTGTCTGGAGGATATGAGTCTGAGATAACCTGCCTTTGGGGTATATACTCCATTCTCCGTGAGACACCATACAAGTTCATCAGGTCCCTCCTTAATCTTGATGTTGGATTCACTTAGAGCAGATGTATAGTCTTGCCACTCTTGGTGCCATTGAGGAGGTATATTGAGTTGATGGAAAAATTTCCATCCTTGTGCAAATATGGTGGAATTCGGTTGATCTGCTATGTGAGTTATGACCCTTATGTCTTGTTGATTGATATGTTGAATTAACTCTCGCGGCAGATGGAATCTACCTCCCCTCTTAGACCAAGGATCCAGTCCTATGCGTGCTTTTGATCCATCGTTAATTCTCCAGGCCTGATTGTTGTGAATGATAGGTAGGGAGCATAGGAGTGCCTTCCAGACTAATGAAATACCTGTTCTTGGCCAACTAGGCATGTGAACCCAATCCATGATCGAGAGAGGCCAAATATACTTATAATAAGTAACTGAGGTCCAGAGATTTTGCCCAGAAAGCAAAGTCTAGCCCATTTTTGCAGCCAGAGCTTGAGCAAATAGAGCTAGGTCTTTTAATCCCCATCCTCCCCATTTTTTGGGCAGAGCAATCTTAGACCAACTGATCCAAGCAAATATCTTCTTATCCTGTTGTCCGTTCCAAAGGTATCTGCTACAAATCTGTTGAAGACGGGCAAGGATGTTCCTGGGGATCCATGCTAGGGCCATCTAGAAAACAAGTATGGCCTCAAAAACTCATTTGATTAGTACAAGTCTGCCTGCTCTGGATAAGAATCTATGGCTCCAATTTGTGAGCTTTTTTTCTAGCTTGATAACCAACTAGATCCAATCCGCTATTTTTTGGTTGAGGGGTTTGATCCAAAATCCCATATATTTGAAACCACGATCAAGAGGAAGGATACCATATGGAAAGTGTTGCTTAGAAAATCGAGACTCATGGATGGATGTGAGGGCTAAAGTAATAGTAGATTTCTCATGATTAACCTGCATGCCAGTAGCCTTAGAGAAGAGGGAAAGTGCATTTGAGAATGAGGCTGTGTCTCTGATACTGCCATCAAGAAATATAAGGACATCATCCACAAAAAGAAGGTGAGTGAGGTAACATAAATCGTTTATTTTGAGACCACAGGTTCTGCCATCTATTTTTGCCTATGCTAGGAGCCTACTGAGTCCTTCCATGACTATCAGAAAGAGTAAGGGGGAGAGGGAGCAACCCTGTCTGAGTCCCCTTTCGGCATGAAAAGAATGCGAGGCTGATCCATTAATGAGAACACTGAAGGTTGGGGTAGTGATGCATGACATGATCCAAGTGATGAAAGCGTGAGGGAAGCCAAGGTGAATGAGTATCATCTTGATGTAGAGCCAACTAACTCGATCAAATGCTTTCGCCAGGTCGATCTTTAAGATGATTCCTTTTAAGTTTTTAGATTGGATTGTGTGTATGGCCTCCTGGGCCGTACCTATGGCTTCATGTATTTGTCGATGCTCAAGGAAGGAAAACTATTTAGGTAATATATGGTGAGAGAGAATAGGTCTGATCTAGTTAGCAATAATCTTTGCTATGATCTTGTAGAGAAAGTTGCAGAGGGAGATGGGTCGAAAGTCATTGAAGGATGAAGGGGAGTCAGACTTGGGGATGAGAGCAATGAAGGTGGAGTTGACAACATTGTATAGTTTACCAGAGGTTCTGCATTCTTCCACAAATTTTAATAGATCATCCCCCAAGAGTTCGTAAAAAGCTAGATAAATTCAATTGACCACCCATCTGGTCTAGGACTTTTGTCTTTTTTAAACCATTTCAGAGTCCCTTCAAGCTTGCCAGATGTTACAGGATAGTTTAGCTCTTCTGCCTCATCATCATTCACAAAACGAGGAAAGTGGCCAGCAACATTGATGATGTCTGCTAGGTTAGACCCTTGAGGGGATTTGTAGAGATTTCAGAAATGGGAGGTACCTAGGTGAGAAAGTTTATTAAAGGTGTCAACCACGACCCTCTCAGGTAGGGGTAAATTCCAAATAGTATTGGATACTTTTCTTCCTTTGGCATAGTTCTAATTTTTTTTTGTATTATCATCTCTCGCTTGTAACCAGATGGCCTTGCTCTTGAGTTGCCAGGTTTCCTATCTCTCCTTCAATATCATTTCCTTCTGTTTCTCTAGCTCTATCAGGTGAGTTTTTTCACTAGCAGATTAAAATCCTAGGTTGCGATCATCTGATAGGGCATTCAATTTAGTCTCGATCTGGATAATGTGTTGTCATCCCTCTGATATTTCTGTTTGGCCCAAGTGATGGAGAGGTGCTTGAGCTAGGTCAGATTGTGACAGAATCCCTCTACAAGGGATATGTGTCTCGAGATAGGATTAGCCTTCCAGAAATTAGAGACCAGTTTAATGTATGCAGGGTCCTGAAGTCAAACATGATTGAATTTGAAGGGAGGTTTGGGCTTAGGGTGGGGACCAAGGATCTCTAAGTAGATGGGAGAGTGATCCGAGATACCCCCAGAACCTACCCATTGTCTGTACCGATGCAGCTGATGCAATAGAGGGACCTTAATAAAAAATCGATCTAACCTTCTGGCAAGAGCTGCTTCCCCCACCCTTCTATTTCTCCAAGTCGGGAGGGGCTTGTTCATGGGGACATCAGCAAGGTTATGCTATTCCAATAGATTCATCATGTACCCTGAAAGTGTGTCCACTTGAGCTTGGGAGCCCCAAGATTCCCCAAATCAAATGGAGAAGTTGAGATCTCCCCCAAGGATTAGATGGTCAGGAGATGTGATCGAGAGATTGAAAACGTGCTACCAAAATTTCTCCCTTTGATGACAGGGTCCATAGATGTTAATGACCCAAAGATTCAGGCCAAGCTTCGCCAAGAAGATGTCCAATCCAATAAACCCTGATCCTCCCCAGGATGCTTAAACCTTAATGGTACGAGGATTATGCCCTATGGCTAATCCCCCAGAGCCTCCCATAGCATCAAGGGAGTAGAATTTCCAGCCAGGTTTTAAGGAGGATAAATATCTGGATATGAGTTCAACATCTCTAAGTGTTTCTTGCAGCATGATAATGTCAATAGGTTCGACATCAAATAACCTACGCAAGGCTAGTTTTTTGGAGGCACTAGCCATGCCTCTGCAATTAAATGAGAGGCACTTCATGGGGTAACCCTGCCCGGGGTGTTCAACACTCTAAGAACCCATTCCAAGGTAGATTGTTTGCTTGTGGCAACCTCTGCCCCAGCCCTTTGAATAGCTTTAGAAAGATAGGATTTCTTCCCACGGGATGATTGAATAACAAAACCAGGTAAGGAAAGTCCCAGCCCCGTGAGGAGAGGCAAGTGTCCATCAAGATGTGAAAGGGAACACAAATTATATTTGTGAGGTGGATCCATCCCATCGATGGAGAGGGGGGAAGGATTGGATGGCAATGGAGGAAAAGATGGTGCAGTGGTGGCTATGGTGGGTGAAGACATCACAAGAGAACAATGAACAGAGGTGGTGTTTATGGAAGATGAAGAATCAAGAAATGAGTTGCATGAAATTGAAAAATGTTGAGAGGATAGAGGAATACCTGATTTTTTTGCAGCCTCAGTAGCTGCTTGAGATTGCGTCAATGGAGGCGATGGTGTCCCGTGAGCTCCTGCTGCTGCCATTGGAGTGCTTATGTGAATAGGGGCCTAGGGTACCGAAACAGGGGAGTGATCCGGTGGATTTACTGATGGCCCCATTGTGGTATTCGGAGCACTCGGTGGATCCGATGATTTCTTGATTAGTGGACAATCCTTGAAGATGTGCCCCACTTTGTGGCATCCTCTACAACAG
The DNA here is from genome assembly GCA_000404065.3 of Pinus taeda. Taxonomy (NCBI): domain Eukaryota; kingdom Viridiplantae; phylum Streptophyta; class Pinopsida; order Pinales; family Pinaceae; genus Pinus; species Pinus taeda. Next base: position 311,820 of record APFE031431009.1, read on the forward strand.
AACGAGACTCCTTCGTAGTCCAAGATCTGCACCTGTGTGTAATTACTCCATTGAAGGGTGATTTTTTCCTCCAGACCCTCTCGCGTATCCAAGTGGACCAGAATTCGAGCTAGTGTTCGATTTTTGGTCTGAACGAAAGTCTTGTCATCGTCTAGGTATGTGCCGAGCGCATTTCCAATCCTAACGAAAACCCCTTCAGAACAATATTGTAGTGGGAGTCCAGGTAAACGAACCCAGAGGGGTCTTGCCCCAATCTGCACCTTCTACGGGTCAAATAGGGGGTTCCATCTCTTGAGAAGGACTGGGGCCATCTCAATGTGCCAATACCTTGCAAGAACCAGGTCTGTTTAGTTTTCTTGAGAAAAATGAAGTGCGAACCAGCCCCTAGGAAGTACCTGCACCTCTGGCAATTCCTTAAGCATGTTCCCCAAATTTCTGCACCCAAAGGGTTAATCTTTCCGCTGAGTATGCCCTACCTCGGACATGTCCAACAAATACAGTGCCCACCTTATTAGAAGCTTCCCCCATTTCACTACCTTCTCCAAAATAAATGGTGAAGTCCTTTGCTGTGACCTCCACGCACTTTGTTTTCTGTTTTCCAGTTCAGGGCACTGATGGGTGGTCCAATAGTGGATCTGGTGAGGCAGTCCCTTCTTAATGCAATTGAGTCGCAGTTTTGACCTTAATTGTAGGTGTTTCAAAACACCCAGGCGGAGAATTTGTTGAATGGGGCGGATTATGGCCAGGGGATGAAGGGGATTCCTCAGGCTGCGTCGAGAGCGGCAATGAACTTGATGGATGGAGATGGCTGATCAGAGGATTCGGTTCGAAAGTGGGCGATGGCAGCGAGATCGTAGTGAGGATATGTAAAGTTCCAGGGGATAGCGGAGGGTAGTTAAGAGTGGGTGAATCAATAGATAAGGAACCGAAAATAAGCGATGAATCACTATGCCCAGGGAAGGTGACCACCGGGATAGAAACAGATGACGCTGAAATGGAGGGACGAGAGGAACCTGAAACCGGATGGTTAGGGTTAGGGTTTCCAAATATGACTTGATCGGGAAAAGGGTTCGGGGATTAATCGAGATCCTCAATATCCATAACCTCACCCATACTTGAAACAAGTAATCGCTGGCAGATGAAGACAACTGCGAAAACGAGATAGTCAGTCGTCTAGGTAGCTGTGGTAGAAACGGACGTTGCTGCAGTAAATTCGAGGGAATTACCCTAACCCTCTGTTAGGCCACCTAAACGAGTGCTCTGCCATCTCACTAATTGCTTCAAGTTAGACACTCTAAAAAGTGTTAAAACTAAGGAGGCCATTAAACTCAATCTAGTCATGGGATGAAGTTGGATGAAGATCTCAACAGGAAAATCTCCAATCCAATCATCCCAATCAAGCTCATATCAACTAGCATGCAACAAATTCCTTAATACCCAAATATCTAACATCCAACCTCATCCAAATATATACCCCTTAGCCCTTTTCTCCTTTGTGCCAAGCCTTAATCATAGTCATAGCTAGCCCATATGACCAAGGGCTACAATTAAGGGTTGGGAACCAAACTTAACAAATTATAGGGTTTTTTGGCCTCCCGATGGTTAATTTGTGGCCTTCTTTATTAAAAAAAATACAAATAAAAAAAGGCCACTACTTTTCCCAAGTTCCCTTAAGAAGTCCAAACCCTCCTTAGCCTAAAAGGGCATCCAAAAATCATGAAGGTAAAGTCATTAACCAGGCAACTTTCAAGAGTCAAAATGAGGCCACAGGCCACTTATCCACTTTTTCACATCTAAATGAAACTTCTCACTCTTTCTCAATCAAATAAACATGAGGCTTTAATCCCAACATAATGTCAACTGAAGAAACATCAACTAAGCCTAATCCCTGAGAGATCAACGCTCTCATGATTTTCCTCAAGCATAAAGAGGAGATGAAAAGGTAAAGAGGGAAAAGCTTCAAACTCATTGAAGACAATTTGAGAGTTTGAAGATGATAAAGATGACACATTACAAGCTTATTTTCTCATGTGAATGAGATGGTTATTTCTATCATAGGACTTCGTGAAAATATTGAGGAATCAATGATTGTGTAGAAGATGCTAAGATCTCTCCCTTCAATATTTAATTCAAAGGTCTCAACCATTAAAGAAATGAAAGAACTTGAAAATCTAAATATGGATGTACTACATCAAATCCTCACTTGATATGAAATGAGAACATAAAAAAGAGAGGTTGTGTTAAAAGAAGCAACATTGAAAGCAACAAAGAAGATTGAAGGTCACAAATACCATGACTACTCAAACTATGAAAGAACTGAAGAAGAAGAAAGAATTGTAAGAAAGTTGAAAATAGTATATGGCAAATACAAAGGAACCTTCCATTCAAATGATTTAATTGTGGCAGAATAGGTCATTTTTTTACTAAAATTTCATAAGAAAAATTGGAAGACAGTGATAATGAAAAAGAACATAAAGATAGACGAAAATCTCATAAACATAAAAGGGAGGTTATCTCAAGGAGAAAAGCTTTTATTCTAATGAATACAATTGTTCATCATAAGGGAGTGATCAATTTTCACTTGATGATGACAAAGGAGAATTTATATTTATGCCATAGATGCTCAAAATGTTGATAAAAAGGACAACCAAAAAGAGAATATATATTCAAAGGAAGAAATTGGTGGGAGGTAAACCTTGAAGGATAACTAGTTGGTGTCTTAGAAGAAATAATTAGACTCAGAAAAAAATTATAAAGATGAAGGAACAATTGCGGAAATATGAGAAAAAAGATTATGATTATGATGAAGCATCAATCATCCTCCTAAAGACACAACTAGAATAAGAAAAGAGAGTATAAGAAATTATGATAAGCTAGTTGGAAGAAACGGAAATAAATTGTAAGAAGCTAGAAGTAGATGTTGTTTCCTTAAGAAAGGTATCAGAGAAAGAAAATGCTCAGTGGAATGAAAGCCTAAAGTTTAGAAAAAAGTATTTAAATATTAGATAAGATTCTTAGTTGTTGGAGGTCTCCTTTCATCAAAGCAGGTCTTGGCTAAAAAAAAATCATGAGACTTTCAAGGGAGAATCAAGCTCAAGGTCATAAGAAGAGGAATGAAAAGAAGAACCTAAAAGCTATGCTAATGTGCTCAAAATTTATATCAACAATAAAAAAGGTAAGGATCAGTAGAAACATGGTTTTTCCAAAGACTTATCAATAATGTAAGCAACACCATAAAAGGAGATGAGAACTAGTAAAAACATGAATTTTCTAAAGGACCTATCAACAATATATCAGAAAAGGATATGAGAACTACTAGAGACATGATTTTACCAAAGGCTCTATCAACAATACAAGCAATGCCATAAATTAAGAAAAAGACCAACAAAGAGCTAAGTTTTATCACAAATATAACAAGAATAGTTTCAAAAGAACTATTCCATTAAGAAGGCCTTTCACATACGTGAATCAAAATCTCTTTTTGAGATTTTACTTGTAGAAATATTGGTCATAAAAAAATGAATTGTAAATCCTATGTAATGAATGATCATATGAGAAGTAGATACAAAGAATCCTTCAAGAATTCGAGGAACGGTTATGTGATCAATAATACTATAAGTTTTAATGAGAATGTTGCTAGAAATTTGAATTCATTTGACCCCTTATTGGATCATGTTGAATGTTATAATGCAATAACTATGGGGACAAATAATGTGGTTGTAAAAGTAGCATAATAAGAGTTCCTCTATAAAATAAGAAAAAATAATCTACAAAGGTATGGAAAAGGAAGTAAGAAAATTAGGAAGAATGTGGATTTGCTTTATATGCTCAAAATAAAGGGGGTCAATGGTATCTAGATAATGGCTGTTAAAAGCATATGACAGGAGATAAGAGAAAATATCACTCTCTAAAAGAAGAAAAAGGAAGTGTTACTTTTGGAAATATTGCACCATCCAGAATAATGGGAAAAGGAACACTTAGTGTTGATAATGGAAGGACTAAAACTCAAAATGTTCTATATGTTGATGGTTTAAAACATAATATTTTGAGTGTTAGTCAAATGTGTGATCAAGGATATGATATCATAGTTCATGCTAAGGGATGTGAAATAAGGAAAGCGAGATTAGGAAGGTTGGTGGAAAATGCAGCTAGGACCTCAAGCAAAGTATATATCCTAGATGAAGTCAAAGAAAATTGTTGTATGGATAAATTGCACTAAGGTTGGTTATGGTATAGAAGAATGGGTCATATCATTTTTTATCATCTAGTAAAAGTCAACAAAGAAAAAGCAATGAGAGAAATGCCAAAAATATCAAAGCCAAGTAATCCCATTTGCAAGCCATGTCAGCATGGGAAGCAAACCAAATTCAAATTCAATATGAAGGAGTGCATATTAACTAATCCATTAGAAATTGCTCATGCAAACATATGTGGCCTTGCTAGAACACAAACATTAAGAGGTGAGGGATACTTTATGATTCTAATTGATGATTATTCAAGAATGACATGAGATTATTTTCTTAAGGAGACATATGAAACTTTGAGAAGTTAAAATCTTCCAAAGCCTTCGTTTAGAATTGAATTGATCAAAAGATAAAATGTTTGAGATCAACCAAAGGAGGAAATTTTACTTCTAATGAATTCATCATATTCTATGGAAAAACATGGGATTAAAAGACACTTTTCAATGGTAAGAACTCCACAATAGAATGTTATTGTTGAGAGAAAGCATAGAATTGTGTAGGAGATGGAAAGAGCTATGCTTATTGAACAAAACCTTCTAAAAATAATTTTGGAGAGAAGCAATTAAGATAACAATATACATCTTAAATAGAGAACAAATTGACATTAAAAACAATAAGTGTACCTATGAATTATGGATAGACGAACCTAATTCAATCAAACATTTCAAATTTGTTGGTAGAAAATGCTTCATCAAGATAAATAAAGACAATTTACTAAAACTTGATTGTAGAGGAGATGAGGGAATCTTCTTTGGTTATTCATTTAGAAGAAAGGGATACAAATGTTACAACAAAACATTACAGAAGATAGAAGAGAGAATTAATGTAAAAATAAATGAAGCATTACCTCAAAAGAAAAATCCACAAGAAAATGAAGATCTAGAGGAGGTATTTAGTAAACAACATGAGGAAGAAAAGGAAGAAGAGAAAGAGCAAAAGAACAAGAGAGGGAGGAGGAGTAGATAGAAATTCAACATCCAAAGACTCCATCCAAGTATGTTTAGAAAAATCATCCAAAAATTCATTTTTTTGGTAACAAATATTGATGTGTTCAAAATAGAATGAGACTGATTAGCTCACGACAACATGCAAACCTTTTCCTGTTATAAAAAATACAACCCAAGAATTTTTCACAAGCAAGTAAAGATGAGAATTGGGTCAATCCTACAGAGGAAGAAATAAATTAGATTGAGAAAAATGAAACATGGGAACTTGTGCCTAGACCAAAGGATAAGAATTTGATTGACACTATGTGGGTCTTCAGGGAAAAATTCAATGAGGATGGATAGGTAGTGATAAATGAGGCTATATTTGTTTGTAGAGGATATGCACAAATGGAAGGTGTCAAATTTGAAGAAAATTTTGCTCTAGTTTCCATATTAGAAGCCATAAAAATGTTCTTTGCATTTACTTGTTTTAAAAATTTCAAGATTTATCAATTGGGTGTCAAGTCGACCTTCCTAAATGGAAACTTGGAAGAGAAGGTATATGCTGAATAACGAGAGGGATTCTAGCTGTCAAAAAATGAGGACTATGTATGCAGGTTGAAGAAACATTTTTATGGTATCAAGTAAGATCCTAGAGCTTGGAACTCAAGACTTAATAAATATTTACATCAACAAGGATAGGGAAATGGAGCAACAAATAACAACCTATACATCAAAAAATATAATGAAAACCTATTAATCATTGTTGTCTATGTGGATGATATCATAACAGGGAGTGATGTTGAGACAACGAGCCAAAGGGTTGCAACATAAATGATTAGATATTAATCTAGGACCTTAATGATAGCTCAAATTTCAAAGTGTTCAAAAGAGTGTCACACCTCAGTGACTGGATAGATCTCGTCTTCCTGATTCCGGCGTTGTGAATGGTTCAGAAAACCGATATCATATGAAGGAGTTATCACAATTTGAAAAGTCCAGTAAACTGTAATTTTTGGACATTTGATGGAAGCGCTAAAACTTTCCTTAAACGTATTTCTTTAAGTTCCGTATTGAGCATGTGGGCAGTATTCGAAAAGTGCGAACCGATATCTCGTGAGGACAAAAAGTTGTAAACTATATTCCTCAATTTCACATGATTAACCTTAGCGGGCGACATGTAGCACAAGAAAACCATTTTTCTCACGCGCTCTCGACTTGATATCAGTCATGCAAGAATCTGCGTGAGATTGCATGACATCTGTTCGTTTGGGCGGGTCACATCGATGGTGGAGATTATCCAGGTTAGTTGGTGAGTGGATGACGCGATATCTGTTGGATCGAGCGGGATAGATCGATGGTGGAGATTCCCTAACCGCCGAGATTATACCACCTCATATGCGCGCCCAAACAGTTATTGTAATGAATCACCTCCAACGGTCAGCTTGTTGTAGCAAAGAAATTTAGGCAGAATGCTAAGTTTAACTGAAGTTAGGTGCAGTTCACCAAATTTGGTGGAGTACCCCTAGGGGATATTAATTAAATGCACTCTAGGAGCAGATTTCGACTAGAGAGAGAGAGAGAGAGGGAGTGAAACAAGAGGCTAGATAGGATAATTGGAGCCTTCTGAAGCCAATGGAATAGTCCAGAGAATATGAAGTAGTCATCTTCATGGAGATTTTCATCCAGGGATATTCTGGAGTCAGGGCCACCAGGAGTTGGAGGCAGTTGTAGGAGCTACCAGTACTCATTCTCAGCGAACCAACAGTCATTCCTGACTGTAATGAGCATTCTAAATCCGTTACAGGGATTCACAGAAGCATTTGGAGACTTATAACGATCGAGATGCTATAGATAAGTTTCAGGCAACCCAATGCCAACCGTGGAGGAAGGCCTAGTTTGGTGATGCAGTGCTCATTTTGAGCAAATGTTCAGTATATTTTCGGTGTTTGATATGTGCTGGAGATAGGTGGATGAAGTTTCAGTGACAATTAAATAATTCTAAAGGAGTTAGTGCCATCAAGAAGCTCAGGGTAGCTTAGAGCACCGATTGAAGGAAACAAGTCTAAGGGAGCTTAGATCTGTTTGTAGAGTGATGGCAACCATGACAGGGATATCGATGGTATTCTAAGCCCATTGGTTCAGTTCAGTAACCTTTGGAGTTAAGTGTGGAACTTGTAAAAGAAACTTTGCCATAATCCCAAAGAGCCAAGTCAAGATGACAAAAGCTCAAGGAGATGTAGCCCACAATATTTGGGTGAACTCCTAGATTAAATTCGTTGTTATGTGTGGTTGTTTATTTATTGCTTTATATGGCTGTTATATGTGTTTAATATGAGAAGAAACAAATGAACTTAAAGCACTTAAACAACTAAAAGAAAACATACACCTGTTTCAAGTATTTAATTCCGCAAATGTCATATATAAGCTAGATCAATTATTTGCTTAACTGAGTGGGAGGTTCTTGTAAGCATAACAAGTTATCAAACCCCCATTTTAGATCAGGTGGTATCAGAGCATGGTTACTTGATTGACAGAGCAATAGGTTGCTTGATTGACAAACAATATGTTGGTTGATTGATAGAGCATGTTGCTTGATTGCCAGAGCAATAGGTTGCTTGTTTGACATGAAAGGTGTTTAAATAATACAAAGGATTTGACTGTTTTTAAACTGACTGTTGTTTGAGTTTGCAAAGGTGAAGGAAAAGCTCCTGATAGCTAAGTCCAAGAAAGGACAAGAAGGAAGAAGGGCCGAAGGCATTCTCCTTACCCAAAGGACCTCAAGGCAACCCTTGAAGCACAAGAGGGTTTGTTTGCAAAAGGCTGATTGAATAAGAGTTTGACTCTTCAACCATTAGTTCTTTGAAAGCTTTGTGAATATTGTTGAAGTTCTTTTATTCATTTCTATAATGCAACTTCTACAAGCGAGTTTTCAAAATCCTCCTGCTTCACAAGATTATTTGATGAAGACATGAAGCAAGACTTGTTCATCATGATGGATATGGTGAAATAAATGTATGAAGATGAAAGGAAGAGCACTGAACTTCGAGAGCAGTTGAATTCCGTGAGGGAAGAGAAGCAATTGCTTTTTGACAAATTGCAGGAAATGGAAAACCAACTTCATATTGAAAATATGAATCTAGAAAGGATGAATGAGTTGGAGACACAACTCCTTGTTGCCAAAGAAACCTTACTCAAGCATCAGTTTGAAGAAGAGGTAAACAATCCTAGTTTGTCTTCAATTTCCTTAAAGAATGTTTATGTTGGTTCTTTTGAGAGACATACAAGAGGTATAGGGTCCAAGTTGATGTCAAAAATGGGCTATGAAGGAAAAGGATTGGGCAAACATGCACAAGGCATAGTTGAGCCAATAACGGTTGAGGAAAAGCCTAAGTATTCAGGTCTTGGCTATGGACAATCTTATGGAGAAAGTTCCGAAGAAGTCATGAAGGCAATTGAAACAATTCCTAGAAGGAGTTTCATTTTAGGTTCTCTACCTCAAGTTTGTAAAGATTGTATTCATGGGGAATGCAATTGTTTGAAACATACTTTGCAAGAAGGAGGTGTTCATAAGCATGCACTCGAACAAGAGAGTTGTGAAAGCTCTAAAATCATTGAAGATATTGATGGTGTTTAGAAGGGAGCCACTTCTTCATTCGATTCACCTTCTCATGATAGCAAAAAAGGTCAAATAGGAATGTATACATCTGATTTCAATCACATTTCTTTTGATTATGTTAAGCATGGTAAATTTCCACATAAGCATTGGAAAAAAATTGCATGTTCCTTTTGTGGTTTGGTTAACCATAGTGTTTCTAGATGTTGGAAGAAAATGGCCACATACAAGAAACCTTTGAAGGAAAGGAGGCAAGAAGCCAAAGGTCCATTGGACAAGGAAAATCATGCCGTAAAGAGGATGAAAATGTGTTGCAATTATTTCCATAAGCAAGGAAATATTGCTGAAAAGTGTTGGATTTTGAATCCAACAATGCTTCCACTAAATTTGAAGAAGGTGGAAAAAGAGAATGGCAAGAATGGAAAGGAAGTTTCCATAATTGATGTGTTTCAGGATGATTCACATGTTGATGTTGATGTGCAGTTAAAGGAAGCACCTTTAATGTGGATTGGTAAGAATTGGTTAGAGTTGTTATCTAACTAAAGTTGCATGACTTTTGATTTGATACTTTTCTTTACCAATGGAATGCAAGTTGCAGGATTTTACCAAAAACGTGAATGAAAAAAGCTGAGTATGAGACTCGCTTTATTACAACAAAATTATATTCATTTCAGGTTTGTAAGTACATTTACATATGATTGAGGATCTTGTACTTATGTTTGTGCTTGAGAGAAAGTTGAAGAATGGAATACATGCATGAGAATGGTATGTGTGAACAAAGGAATGTTCATGATTTCATTGTATTTGAACATGCATGTGTAATTGACTTGATGGTCAATTACTTTGTTTAAACATGCATGCAATGTCATATTGACTTGGAAAAGTTTATTTTGTCTCCAAGATTGAAAAAGGGAGATAATGATGAAGTGTTTCACAAGAGGTTGAATTCTTTCTACTTTGAAAAAGAAGCGTCAAGTTTTTTTTGTACATGCTTGACTTGGAGAGTCAGCTGTTTGAAAAAGGTATGATTTTGTCGACATGTGATTTAGTTGAACATTTGTACACAAGATGTAAGAGACATAGTGATGATTCACATTATGTGAATTTATGTTAAGATACTAAGACCTTCTGTCTGTATGTCTTCGGGAATAAGGCTGCTTCCTGTCTCCGGGAATAAGGATGCTTTCTGTCTCTCTCCGGTAAGCCTAAAGAAAATACCTGCTCTGAAATACATAGCCAGATTCTTTCTCTAGCGGTGGTCTACGCTAAATAGTTTAGGGGAATAACTCCTATACCAACCGGGAAAGTTTCTCAAGTTTTTTTTTGCATTATGTTGTTTTTGACAAGATGTCAGAAGAAGATTTGCAGTAGCAAAAGTCACCATAGAAGTGGCTTGGTAAGAAGTGGTTTGAATTCTTGACACAGCGAAACATACTCTCATTGGTACATATGAAAATTTCAATTAAATATGCATATATTTATGATGTAATCTAACGTTTGTTTGAGCCACCTTGGGTGGATGGTCAAGGGAGCGATGTTCAGCTACCTTCTGTAAACTTCTCAATAGAAATTCTGAATCAGTTCAAGGAAGACAGTTCTTAACAGGAGGACAAGTGCATCCAGGAAGGGAAGTGTCGACTACCTTCGAGTTTTGGTTCAAAGGCACTAGCTATGCAAGGTAATTTTATGGAGGCTGAAAGAAGAGGGTGCTATACTCTCATCTAATGTACAGATCAATATATCAGTCTTTTGGGGTCCAAAAGATTCCTAATGGGGAGGAGTGATCAAATATTGATCTAGGACCTTAATGATAGCTAAAATTTCAAAGTGTTTGAAAGAGTGTGAAACCTGAGCGACCAGATAGATCTTGTCTTCCTAATTCTGACACCATGAACGATTCGAAAAACCGATACCGTATGAAGGAGTTATCGCAATTTGAAAAGTCCAGTAAACTGCAATTTTTGGACATTTGATGGAAGCGTTAAACCTTTCCTTAAACGAATTACTTTAAGCTCCGTATTGAGCACGTGGGCAGTATTCAGAAAGTGGGAAATGGTATCTCGCGTGGACAAAAAGCTGTAATTGGTATTCCTCAATTCCACACGATTAACCTTAGCAGGCGACACGTAGCACGGGAAAACTGCTTTTCTCGCATGCTCTCGACTTGATATCAGTCTTGCAAGAATTTGCGCGAGATTGCACGACATCCATTTGATTGGATGGGTCACATTGATGGTGGAGATTGTCCGGGTTAGTTGGTGAGTGAACGATGTGATATTTGTTGGATCGAGCGGGATAGAACGACGGTGGAGATTCCCTAATCGCCGGGATTATATCGCCTCATATGCGTGCCCAAAAAGTTATTGTAACGGCTCACCTTCGACGGTCAGCCTGGCGGAGCGGAAAAATTTATGCGGAATGCTAAGTTTAACTGGATTTAGGTGCAATTCACCAAATTTGGTGGAGTATCCATAGGGGATATTGATTAAATGCACTCTAGGAGCAGATTTTGACCACAGAGAGAGAGAGGGAGTGAAACAAGAGGCTAGCTAGGCTAATTGGAGCTTTTTGAAGCCAATGGAATAGTCCAAAGAAGCTAAAGAAGTCATCTTCATGGAGATTCTGGAGCTCAGGGCCACCAGGAGTTGGAGGCAGTTGTAGGAGCTACCAGTACTCGCTCTCAGTGAACCAATAGTCATTCCTAACTATAATGAGCATTCTAAATCCATTGCTGGGATTTTTAGAAGCATTTGGATACTTCTAGAGGCCGAGATGCTACAGGGAAGTTTCAGGCAGCCTAGTGCCAGCCGTGGAGGAAGGCCTAGTTTGGGGATGCAGTGCTCATTTTAAGCAAATGTTCAGTCTATTTTTGGTGTCTGATATGTGCTGGAGATAGGTAGATGAAATTTTAGTGACAGTTAAAGAATTATGAAGGAGTTAGTGCCATCAAGAAGCTCAAGGTAGCTTAGAGCACTGATTGAAGGAATCAAGTCTAAGGGAGCTTAAATCTGTTTGCAGAATGATGACAACCATGACAGGGATATAGATAGTATTCTAAGCCCATTGGTTCAGTTCAATAACCTTTGGAGTTAAGTGTCGAACTTGCAAAAGAAACTTTTCCATAATCCAAAAGAGCCAAGTCAAGATGACAAAAGCTCAAGGAGATGCAGCCCACGATATTTGGGTGAACTCCTAGGTTAAATTTGCTGTTATGTGTGGTTGTTTATTTGCTGCATTATATGGCTGTTATATGTGTTTAATATCATCAGAAACAAATGGACTTAAAGCACTTAAACAGTTAAAAGAAAACATACACATGTTTCAAGTATTTAATTCCGAAAATGTCATATATAAGCTAGATCAATTATTTGTTTAACTAAGTGGGAGGTTCTTGTATGCATAACAAGTTATCAAACCCCCATTTCAGATCAATAAATGTAGAAGGATATTGAAATGCCCATGCTTAGAGAATTATCATTCCTTCTAGGATTGAAAGTTGTTCAATTAACTAATTATTCATCTCCCAAACTATCTTAAAGAAATGTTGAATAAGTTTGAAATGGAAAAGTGTGCACCTGATAATACTCCCATGGTTACAAGATGTAAATTAAGCAAAGGTGCTGAATCACTAGATGTGAATAAAATTGTATACAGATCAATTATTGATAACTTGTTACATTTGATAACATCAAGACAATATCATGTAAGGTGTGGTTTTGGTTGCAAGGTTTCAATGTGCATACACATGTATACTGCTTTGGAAGTGTTGACAATAAAGAAAGCATTAGTGGAGCATTCTTTCTGGGAAATTTTATGGTATCATGGTTGAGCAAGAAACAATCCTCAATCTCTTTATCGATAACTAAAGCTAATTAAATTGCAACAAAAACATGATATATTCAGGCTGTCTGGATGAAGCAAACTCTAAAGGACATTAGAATAAATTATGATCAACCAATATGAATTATCTGTGATAATACAAGTGCAACCAATATTTCAAAGAACCCTCTTACGCATTCAAATACAAAACACATGTATCAAATATCATTTCCTAAGATAATAGTTTACTAATCAAACTATCAAGATGGAATATATTGCTAGTAAAGACTCGATTGCACACTCCTTTACCAAACCCATTCCCAAAGAGACATTTGCGTATATAATGTAGAAGTTGGGAGTGATACCTTTCCCTTCTCATCTATAAAAGGAAACATAGCTTCAGGGGGAGTAGTGTCTTACTCCTAATTTTTGAAAAATGGGAGCATTGCAAATGAGGAAAAGCATTAGTTTTAGGAAAGCAACCATTTTCCATTAATGCCAAAGGGGGAGAAACTAAAGATAAATGAAAAAAATGAAGTCAAAAGAAAAAGTTTCTAATAGGAATAAGGTGCATTCAAAAGAAGAAATTGTATACACGAGTCAGGAGGAGTTCCTCAACTATTTGCCAAATTTGTCTAAAGGTGGCCAGTAATGAAAAATGGGGATATTGTCACATAATGTGTTGTCATTAATGTCAAAGATAAGGGGGGGACCCATGAGACAAATTTTGAATACATATTGAAGTTAGGTGAAGACCCCTACTATGGATACCAAAAGTAGGAGATCCTTTTATATATGTCAGCCCAACCATAGCCACAAGTCGACCCCGCGTTAAGGAAGCACCTGAATCCACATGAAATGGATATAAATGACATACTTAGTGAGCACATTAGAGCATCAATGGGATCGAAGAAATGTGATATAGGAACTAGAAGATGTGATTTGAGGAGCAAAGCAAAGGAGAAAAGAAGTGAGGGCAAGGAGAAGAAGGTCTTATGGAGGGAACGAAAGGCTGAATTGGAAGTTAAAACTGCATAATAATAAGTAAGTCAAAATTTTGGAGTAACCTCAAATATTATTATAACGTGGATTGGCTTGAAAATCACTTTATTTTGAAAAGTTTTTGTTAGTTAACAGATGGAATAATTGCCTGCAATAAACAGTCCATTTATTGGACCCTCGACATATCAACTTTTTTATGAAGGGCACAAGTTTTTAGAATCACTAATATCCTAGTATAGGTGGCTCTTGGTCACATCCCCTAGTCACAAGGTGCTTAAGGATTAGCACTTAAGCACTGATTCCCCCCCCCCACCCCCCTGAGATATTTGTCATATCATCGTTTTATTAAAAGGGCACAACTCCCACAAAATCTTTGATATCCTGGTATATAGGATTTTGGTCATAAGTTGCTTAAGGATTAGCACATGAGAGATAATACCTCTAGACATATCAACATATAATAATTTTATAAAAAAGACATGGCTCTTGTAATTTTTTGATATCCCAGTATATAACTCTTGGTCACTTCACTGGTCATAAAGGTGCTAAGAAGTAACACCTAAGGGTGAATCCCCGCAACATATCAACATACTGGCACGTGGTGGATATTCACAACTTTATTAATATCCCAAGCCCTATTAGCTCTTAGTCATAGCTCTGGTCACATGGTGCTTAAGGCCTAGCATCTAGGGGCTAAGTTCCCTCAGCATTTTGTCATATCAATGTTTTAAAAAAAAGGAAAAAGCTTGTGGATTCACTAGTTTTCCAGTAGCCCCTAGTCATCACTTTGGTCACAAAGGTATTGAGGAAGAACATCTACAAATTAGACCCCTAATATATTGACAAAATGGAAGATTTTGAGGTGAAAATAAGGTTGAAACCTCCAATATCCTAATATCCTAGTGCTTTGGTTTGTCAACTAATAGATAATTTGGTAACATTTGGAAAAAGTATTTGCCATCACCCTTACCCAAAAAGGCTTGGTTTTGCAAGTATTTTTAGTGTTAAAATATTCTGGGATTTCTCCTAACAATATAAAAGAATTGGAAATATAAAAGCACCTGAACGTGTTATAGGGGGATATGACGTGGTGTTAAGGCATATAAGCACTATTACATGAAAAGTTGGATTGAAGGGAGCTTTGAGGTTTTGAAAGAAAAAAAAACACTTATGTAGCACTTGGTTGTATGTGGTGGGATTTAAGGGAGCACTAAGAGTTCTAAGAGGATAACACTTGGTTGTATGCTATTGTGTACAAGTGATATCCATTAAATGTTAGATTGAAGGAAGCTAGCATATAACAAAGCATCATAAAAGTGTTGTTGTAAGAATCTGGGCATAGTTCAAAGGTATATTTATAAGCACTGACAATTATATTATTATAGGTGGAATAAAGTACTTGGCCTAGTAAACGTCACATCTTGAAAGGTGGGTTGAAGGAAGCACTGGATAAATTGCAGCTATGGAGGAACAACTGTTTAGAAGCTTGGATTGAAGGAAGCAATTGGTAGTATAAAAATGCTATGAAACACTAGTGAAGTACAATTTTGAATAAGTGGTTTGAAGGAAGCACCCAATTCATGTGACAAAGAAGAGCAGTGACTAATATTGAGCAGATTATAGAGTTGACCATTGAAGTGTAGAAGCAATTTGTATAACACACAAGCAGAGGGGATTGGTGTCTCCTACAGGTTGGTTCTCGCAAAGGAGATTGGTTTCTCCTATAGGTTGGTACCTACAAATTATTGGAATAGTAGGTTACTGCCTACAAAAAATTATTATTTAAAGAAGTTTTGTGGTTATCTCCTAAAAGGGTTTCTACATATATTAATATATTAACATATTGCCATTATTAAAAATATATATTATTTAATTTTTCCTAAGTCGAAGAAGTTTCTAGAAATTCTATATTATGTAAAATTCTAGAAAAATATGCAATAGGAATTGTTTATATTAATTAGAATGTAGTGTATATAGGATCCTAAGTGTTGATTTTTCCCTATTACTTCATAATAAGGTCTATGTCTAAAACATGATCACAAACACACTGAAATACCACAATTCCAAGCACTTTGAACAACGAAAATGTAACAACAATGAATGAACAAAGTACACACTATTTTTATAGACCCAAAACTTTTTTTATATTATAACTTTAATACAAAAACATAGGTATCTCATACCAGGGATCATGGCCCTTACAATTAGTCTTGAAATAAGGAAAAATAGGGCTTGAGATCAACAACTTATGACTCTCAATATGCCCAAGAATAAGAATAAACTTGACTTACTTGCTGAAGAAGTGCTTGACACCTTCCCTTTCAGTCTACTTGTGTTGAACACATGGCATGCCCTTTTCCACCTATATTCACAAAGAATAATATTGTTCCAATACCTCTACCCTTAACTACTCACAATGTCTTCTACTGCCCCGGAAGCCTTGTACACATTAGCTTCAACACATCTGCTTTCACACAATGACAATGCTCCTCTAGGGTCACAATTCATAGGCCCAAATATCAATTCAAAAATTTTTCCACTTCAAATACATTGTTCATAGGCTTCAAACAAGGTCTGCAACATCCAATGAATCTTCTCCTTAGATCATTGTTCAATGTAGCTTTTCACAGTGTTTGACAACCCTCAAACCACTATATATCATCTTTTAAAAACTTTGTCCAAGAAGAACTTAATGGATAGGCCTCCAAGCATAAGCCTCTGCAATCATCAACTTAGAAGACAATAACACATACCTCCTCAAAGATCTATGCTAAGTTATGAAAAGCCTCAGTCCTGTGTAACTATATATCTGAGGTTTCTTGGCCATATTAAAGGCTCTTGTAGCCACCTCAAGGTCTTCTCTTTCTTGTGGCCACTTGAGACTATAAAACTCTGTGGTTACCTCATGTACGCAACCCTTAAATCTTGCAAATACCTTTGATGAAGCTAAGCCCTTACTCTAGCAACTCCTCAGGCCTCATGATCTCACTATGTAACATAATTAAGGGTCTCAACCCTCCTCAATGCAACACAAATAAACTTGGTTTGTTTACAGATATATCCACAGTCCTTGTGCACAAAACCATACCACAAACAAAACTTGACCAGTTCTCCAAACCTCAGATTAGATCAAAACATAAGATGACTTGTGCTTCTACTCCAACTTGGCCTTCTTGAGGGTCCGCGTCCTTCTCTTGGTTTGTTTTCCAACAAGATTAATTGCAATTGATGTGACAAATGAGCTCAATATTATTTTTACTTATATTATTGTTAGTGGAGTGACTCTTGGCACCAAGGGTCATGTCTTTGTCCAAGGAAACCTAAGCCTACATGCTCAAACACCATCAACATAAGAAATACAATTATTTTCATTGACATAGGGCCTCTCTATTGTAGCCTTAGGTTCCCTTTAGCCCATCAAAGGTTTTCCTCATGTAACCAATAGAATAAACAATAATTTTCACCTGGGTCTTGTGTACATTGCCCATAAAACCACTTTTTCATGGGACAACTCCACACAAACTCAGTACCCCAGGGGTTATGGGAGTACCTCCCAAGCTACACTTCTCAACACCAAATTTGAGAAAATTCCCCTAAACTTTCTCCAAGTTTATAGGAGAGGAATTATTTCTTGAAAAATCGAGATCTTTCCTTCTGAAGGAATAAACAGGGATGTAATGCATATGCCAGGGACAATAAAAAAAGTTGTCGAGCCTTATTAACAAATAAAGTTGTGAGTTATATGTGGTTTTCAGTCTAAGTTGTGTTTTCTGTGTCATCATATATCTTGTGTTACATGTTCAATTTATGATAATGATGTCTTAAGGTGCTTGAATGTTTAAATAAGTAAAAATTGTATTCATTGATTCATCCCCTTGCTCAGTATAATTGTGAATTGAACAACAAAGTAATTTCATTCATTCTTTCATCACACACTTGCATTAAATATGTGATTGTGTAATATTCCAAATTAAAAATTTACAACAAATAAAAGAAACATGTATAAGGAACAACAACCATAAATAGATACCGCACATGCATATCAAAACATCAAGCAAATAAAACAAAATAACTGAGCCATTTTATTAATATTGAGAATGATGAGTACAATGAGTAAGGAAAATGGAACCTGGGCTTGCTACTGCAAGCTATGCAAAACCCAGGTGAGACAACTATGATATGGAGGAAATACTTGCCCAAATGGGTACTACGCACAATGAAGGCAATCACTATTGTTGCTGCTAGAATGGGACTGAATATTCTTCTCTGAAAAATACCCAAATCACCCTAAAATTGCAGCCACAGGCTCCAGTCCTCATACCCAAAAATACCCAGAAAGGGTTTGGCCGAACTCCAAGCCAAAATTGAACCCACAAAGTGATGCAAATTTACTAGCTAATTAGTGATACGCCCTGTTGTAAGAATGAGGATTTCGGACCCGAATATCGCCTGAAAAATTCTGTAAAATTAGTCAAAGACTCCTCTTAATAAATCCACAAACCCCCAGAAAGGCTTTAGGGTTAATCCACTAAACCCTAGTGACCCCCAACAAGTGTGAATTGCCTAATTTGGCGAGAAAATGCCCCATAGTTGTGATACTACTGAATTATGACCAAATCTACCACGAGAAATTTCTCCTAGATTTACCTAAATTCTCCACTAAGAAATACCTCCTAAATTCAACCTTTATCTCTCTCGACTCCACTTCATTAAAACCATGCACAACACTTGGTCAAATAGCTCCTGCGCCCCAGCCAAAAGATAGAAAACTTGACCCAAGTAATAACCTCTAATCCATCCCTGCGAATCGTTGTCCAAACTACGGTCTAATAATAAGAAAATTTCTTAGAAAAGCCTAGAGCCTCTAATCCATGTGTGCTCCCACAATGTGCTCCATGAAAATACCTTTGCACTCAAGAAATGTGCATTGCTGAGTAAACTCTTGCAATGATGTCCAATGAATTGCCTCACTAGGGAGTCACTCGAAGTTCTCCGAAATGAGGGTGGAATTCCCGCTCAAATTTCCTTGTGCTAAACAACACAGGTTGTCTTGGCTAACAAACTCAAGAGAACTAGTGTGAAATTGTCAAATAATCAAAAGATAGCAAAGGGAAGCCTCCAAGATCTATTTATAATTGCTAGCCCTCTCCATTTATGGTCCCCACCTTCCAGTAATAAAAGATTACTTTTCCTTCATTCTTTATTAAAAAAATAATTTCCACTTTTCTCCCACAATATAATATTTTCTCCTTTTTATTTAATATCACCAAAAATTGGCAAAACTCATTAACGAATTTTGCGCTTGCGAAAATTGGGAACATTGCAGTCCTCCCTGCCAAAAATTTCTTGTCCTCAAGTAATTTCCTGTTGCTCCAAAAGCTAGCCTAACCAATGTTAGGGTCCCAAATGTGCACTAAACCACTCCTCATTGTTGAACATCATGCCATACTAGTGATGCTCCCCATGTCAACAACGAATCACTAGAAACCAATGGAATATCTGGACGATCTCCCCTTGTAGAAACCAACTCATCCCTGAGGGTTGCTGAGCCGCCAAACCCTATTATACTCAAACACCATGCTAGTCTTAGAAGTGTGCCACCATGTTGATGCCGCACCACTCTGACTCTGACAAACTTCCCATCATGTTCAGACTGTATCCTCCCCTCCTGAAACTTGATGGTGGAATATTTTTTAAGACCAACCTTATCTTGCCCAGGAATCTCCATGATGTCAATGTCTACCCATCCAATTTCAATCCCAATTCTGAGCAACAACAAGATAAATCTACCTCACCATAAAATGGAGGTTTCTGTGATCTCCCATGTGTCACACCTAAGGTGAACTAGATCACCCTCTCCTATGATTCTTCTCATCATAGAATGGATGTCCTATCAATCAACTAGATCCCTGGATCTCATAGCCATACTAGAGATATACAACTCCCAAACCTCCCTGCTTGCAGTTGTGACTTACTGTTAGCTTCTAGGACCCCTATGTGCCTCGTCTTTGACCCCTATATGTATCTAATAGATGGACCCCAAGTATTAAGAATATGTCCCACACATGCCAATATGCCTTGCTCCTTCCAGACCACACAGTGAAATCTGTTACCTTGCCTCCTAAAAGTGCACCCCAATATTTCTTGACATTTGCCTATAGAGGAGTCCTACCATCCACTGCACCTTATGCTCATATAATGGCTTGGATTGTCTCACTGAAAGTTCATCATTTAGCTCCCTCACAATCACCTCCTCGAGTGTGAACCCAAGGGTGGAACATATGCTACCTCGATTGTAAACCATGCCATCCCTAAGCCTGTATCTATTAGCTTGTGCACCCACCAAATGTCTCAATTGGAGAATCTCCCTCATGCCCATGACACACTGTTTCTCATCCAATTGCCTAGGGTGAGCCTCCCATGTCTTGTTGCCTATACTGAGAACATCAAGGGGAAAAAACTAAATGCTCTGTGACTGTAAGCAATACTAGAGAGCAATGGGTGGGTAGGTCCCCAAGGGTATGATCAAGAATGTACATGGACACTGAAGAGTAATCCTATAGACGTCCCTCTCTTTGCCTCGAATTTGCTAGTAACCCAATCGAAGACTTGTCTCCGCTGAACATGGCATCCCTAGATTCTCAACACCATCCTCATCGATTTTGGGTGAGTTGCACCCATTGGTACCCCTAATGTCCATGTCCATAAGTATCCTTAGAGGCAACCTCCAAGAGCTCGTTGTGTTGCACCAAGTATCACCTTACTCCTTGGCATGCCATTATACACCACGACATATCCCTATACACCATTAGATACCCCCTGCTACTGTTATACCATCCTGTATTGTCTTGTGTCTTGCCTGTGTCACTGTACTTGTCACTCCCAGGATGTACTCAATGTGATATGAGACGCTCCTCCTACTCCACAACGCAACCAACACACCATGACACACCACCATGCATCTCCATGCACACATGAAAACCACTGCTCAATGCTGGATGCTCCTACACATCCATGGATTTCATGGCCTAAATTTGTGACAGTACGTGTCGATCCGCACTTGACCAACATCATCACCTCCACTGTCGCATCACCATACCCTTTGATGAATGGATCTCCCCTCCAAACCCTCCCTAAGGGACCTGAGAAGTGAATCTCCCTAGGTACTAGTAGAGATGCCACCACTGATCTGCTCCTCCGTGTCCTTTGTGACCCACATAAATGTGGAGAATCCACAACCCCATTCAAGACACTCTCTCATGGTCTACCAACGCCACCTCCTCCGAAAATTTCTTCTCAAAGTGTGTTGATCATCCTGTGACCCCATGCACAACAACCATAACTAGATGACCCATGGAGTCCCCTTGTTATGAGAGATTTAAGAATGTAGACAAAAGTATCTCCCCTAGACCTAGTGGACTGGTCTAGAACAATAGAAAGCAAAGAACATAGAGTTTTCCTTAGAGAAATTGAAATATGGAAAGAGGCATAAGTGGAAGCCGTCGCAAGATTTACTTTCCTCCTGGCTTGTAAGCTCCAATAGTAGCTCTGATTGCTATAATTAGAACTTGCACATACAAGAAAAACAAGCCAAGGATCTACAACATCTACATAGCATAATCCAATTACTTTATTCAATGAATTAACTAGGCAATGAAATACATGAATGTAAACATAACATAACACATAGGAAAACAATATACTCTTTGTATTAATAGAAATAGGAAAGAGTTTACAACCAATAATAGTAGTTGATCTTGTAGAGGTATCCCCAAATTTACTTATCCTTCCTTGTCATAAAGCACACCTCAATGTAACCCTAATGCATGAAGATGACGACTCTCTTAGATTCAAGGCAACAACATGAGGGCATGATCAATCTCCAAAATCCAACCTTGATGTTGTGGATGAGAGTAAATATATAGGAGAGTGTGGTAGTTTAGGAATTCTTATCTATTTACCAATCTAGGCTTGAGATCCACTTAAGAGGGGAAGATAAGCTCAAGGGATAAGAGGTGAAATATCCAAATTAGGATTTGAGCTTCTTATCAAGGAAAATGGTTAAAACAACTCCTGGAAGCTTCTGTAAGAGGAAGCTTTGGGATTCTTTTTAATTTTCCCAAATTTCTAGAATCAGCACACCCCTAGCAAGGGACAAGCTGCTGTTGTTTAGCATTGGTGCAGTAAGGAGCAACCTGCTCATGCTGAACGTAGGTCCTTAAAGGGCCAGGGTGTGCAGGGCCTTAAAAACACTAATTTGGAGCAAGTATACCTAAAAACTCAGGCACTTGAAAAGGTCATGCTTAGGGATTTGTGTAGGGATGATGACAACATGTTCATGGATGATGATCGATTCGATTTGTAAGCCTATTCACTAGATGCAACAAAATGGATTATAACAGATTCCCCCCTAAAGTGCAAAGTCAGAAATGGTAGCTGATGACTGAAGTGATTTACCTTGTGACAAGTTTGGATCAAGAACAACTGGTCGAGATCATCATCTATTACAATACATTTTCATCATGATATTTTGGCTGAGGGAGGCATACTGATGCTTAGCACATAAGCTAACATTACATGTAAAATGATTAAGACACCATGTCCACTGAAGACAAAGTGTGGACTCATGATAGGATGAATGTTTGTATGATCATAGCCATCATACTATGTAATCTTGCATTAATCCTGAAAGCGCAACCAGGATGGATGGAACAAGATTTGGTGTCTTCTATCTCGTTCACTTGATTGTCTAATGTAAGAGTTTAACCATGTGAATAAATGAGTTGGAGTCGAACATGGTAGACACCATCTGATTACTAACCAATAATTCAAGTTGTTAACAGATGTGAGAGAAACCACTGATGATGTTAATGGATCTCAATGTACAATAGTACAATTCGTATGGTGTGAATGAATGAGTTGAGGTTGAACACCACACATAATATTTCGGTCGAAGGCCAATGATGAAAACTTGTCGTCGAGAGCGAGGAAACTTGCCATTGATGTATGTAAGTTCCAAGGTACTAAAGGGAGTTTCTAAGTTAGCTTCTTGGATAATGAGTTGATGTTGATGGTAAGTGACTCATCAAAGGAGGGCCTTGATGTATCCCCTATCAATGACATGAAACATGTATCATGATTTGAGACAAAATGATGTTGATGTAGAACTAGTTTAGGAATGATAGACATGAATGTAGGCTTAAGAGTATCATAGCAGATATCAACTGAATGAATTCTCTTGAACACATTGACGAAACATAATGGAGTTGGAAACATTGAACCAAAACTGAAAGCGGAGGCTTTGATACGGTGTGATGAGCTAAAATACAAGTATATTTCCCAACCCAACAGCCATGGAGATGAAGTGAAAGAGTGTCATGTTCAAGAGCGACTCACTGCCATTAATAGGTAGAGTATCCAATTTTCTCAATTTCCCCAACCATCGCTGGTCAGTACCTCTTTATTTTTAAACAATATTGAGGAGGATAAAATATGCTTGGTCTGCAAGTTCATCCTTTGGATGAATCCCTCAGAGTATATTTAACGAATCCTGAGAAGGAGTGATTCAGTCCTGTCATGTTCGACGAGCTTATCACTATTTGATGTTTTTACGAGTCTAGTGAAGGTGTAACTCAACTTCTTTTTCATGTTTAGAGAATTTGAAAAAGAATTGAAAACAAAAACTCCGAAGATTCCTTTTCGTAAATAGTCACTTGAGTTCGAAAAGGCAGAAAACAATACTCAGGAGAACCTCTTAGCCATGTTCAACTAAGGTATTCCTTTTTCGTATTTAGTCTATCTCAGTATGGAAAAGGGTTAAACTTATACTGAGGAGACGTCTATTCATTTACTTTAATGAGTTCAAAAAACAAGTGCTCGAAAATATTTTCATGTTTAGGGAGTATGAAAAGAGTTGCAAGAGGACTCCTGGGGGTTCCTTTTTCATAAGTTTACAGAGCCCAAAAAAGCGATAAAAATATGCTCTCTGATCAAATTGATCTGTTTCGATCCAGTCATCATCAAATCCATTAGATAGCTATTATCCCACTCAAAACACCACCAAAATATTAAAAATGCATCATTCAAGATTAAATTAGGTCATATTTAAGTCAAAACATTGAATTATCAGTAAAGGAATCATAAAAATGACCATAAAATAGGCAAAAAGTAATTCATTTTTACCATTTTACCTCTTGGTGAGTGATTTCTGAGTGCTTTTTCCCCCCAATCCTTTACAACTAATTGTGACCAATCCAGTAGATCATTTTGAGTGTCGTCATTTTTAGGTAGGAGGTCTCATCTTGCTCTTTATTTTTATGGTTCCGTTTTTTCATTTCATGCAAGTTTTTTTTTTGGGTGGCCTAGGGCTTCAATTTTTTGCCCTAGCTGTAGTGCACAACTGTACAGTTGAAAGGAGCACTGGACAGGGGAAATTTACATTGTCCAGGGCGCTAGAATGCATTGTCTGCCTTTGGTAGGGTGCACTGGGCACATTTGACAAAGTGGCTTTTCCCTTTTCACTCAAAATTTTCTCAAAATTTTGTATGAAATTCATCCTGATGATTCGTCCTGTCATGTTTCAAGTTTTCATCGGAAAAAAAATGGCTCTGATATGGTGAGAAAGAGAACATGAGGTATAAGATATGGATGAAACTAATGATTTGACCACTATCCAGACATTAAGGAATTGTGGGCTTATGAAATTCTTCTGGCTTCCTGGAACGGGGCAATAAATGGAGTTTCTAGAGTATCTTGTTCGATCATGGGATGTTTAGGCACAAGATTTCAGGCTTGGAGCACACATGCTTACCATATAAGTGGAAGAAATATACTTCTTGAATGGATTATCTAGGAGAGGTTCCCCCATTTCATTATTTGGTAGGAGGAGGGGTGGAGAAACATTTAAGGATTATATCAATGCACATTGTATACCTCAATCTCAACCGAACAAGGACGGGAATATCGAGATAAAGGATGTGGTCCATTTACCTTTGAGGATGATCCTATTCATTATTGCTAGATTGGCAGATAATGCTACCTTGCATTTAGCTAATAGGTCTCATATGTTGTATTCTCTAAAATGTATAGAGCCGATGATATTCAAATGACAGGAGGGAGTACGGAAAATATGAAAGAACAACTTACCAAGGCAAAGGATGGACGGTTGAAGAAAATTGGGTGTGGTTCAATTTTTATTTCATTTGCCTTGGAACAAATTCCATTGCTTCAACCACAACATATCTCACTCAAGCCCACAAATCTGAGAGTCCTACAGATGAGGAGATGGGTGGATCTCAAGTCCAGACATGTAGGTCCATCATCTATGAGCTTCACACCAGTCTTCTTCCAATGGTTGTGCATGCAACTTATTATGATTTAGGACTATTCATATGGAGGGATGGACTTTCATAGAGATCTATAGATCGTGCTTCCTAATGGCAGGTGGTGGGTTGCCATAGGCACAACAAAACGTTTTGATTGTTTTTTGAGTTTTTATGTTTTACAATTTTTTTTATTTTTATTTTTTTATTATTTATTTTTTTATTTATTTTTAATTTATTTATTTAATTTTTCTATGTATTTGAGACTAAAATATTGATTTTTACATGCAAGCATTGGACCCGTTTGACTTGTGGGTTCCTCCTATCTTCAGCATGCAGGAGATCTACAACAAGCACCAATAGGAGTATAGGTTGCTGCAAGTTGATGAGAGGTATTGCAGGATCTCAATGTGGCTGAGACTCTTGCAGAGGTTGAGCGTTACATGGAGGGGTTGACCTAGGGCATAGTCGAGACTAGGGTCAACCAGATTCCGACGAGACTGCAACGTCATACTATTGGCATGCCTGGTAGTATTAGTCGACTTCTGTGTAAGATGGCTCATGTAGTTACTTGCTATGATGAAAATTATGATTAGTCTACTAGGAGGCTATATAGGCACATTTTTTACTACATGTATATTTTGATATGAAAGGCCGCATGGCCATTTGTGTTTCGGGCACAATTTTTTGTAAAACCAAACCTTTATATATAATATATATATATATATATATATATATATATCGGTTTTTCTTATACATTATGTTATCTCATTCAATGTATTTGATGTAACTTTAATTTAATTTATACATGTCGCAAAGTTTTGTCTAAAACATCGTTTGATAATGCATCTGTCCATTTGTTTAGACTCTTAGAAATGTGTTGATATTGAATATAATCAAAGTATCTTTCAAGAAGGCGAACCCTTAAGAACATACGAAGGATAGTTGGACTTCTAACTAAATAGACATTAGTCAACTGTAGTACTACAAGTTGTGAGTTGAGTTTGATAACTATATGACAAATACTATGAGAAATAACATAAGACAATAGATCAATCACTGTGCTATATTCAGTGATATTATTTGTATAACGACCAATACAAATCCCTTGTAAACTCACTAACTCGCCATTTAGAGAATAGATATCCCATGCATCGGAAGAAAGGTTCCGAGTACTACAATTAGCGCCATCAACATAACCAACATATGGTTGAGGGGATGCCGACATCTGCAAACGAAATGTAAACAAGATTAACGGAAACCGAAGAAAACTTCGAAGGGAACACCATACAAACACACTCAACACACCTATATACAACATGTATACACTGAAATACACAAAAATGACTTAAGCATAGTATTTTTTGAGGTACAACCCATTTCTAGGTTGCACCAATGGAACTCCATCAAAATCAACAAGCTGATAGGCCCCTCTAACAAGAAAACTTTTAACAATATATGGGCCTATCCACATTGGCTCTAGCTTTCTCGATCCTAATTTCAAAATCTTGATCATATAACAAGACAAGGTCACCTTCTAAGAAGACACGAGGCTTGATATTCTTGTCATATTGTCCCTTAATGTGTTTATTATGGGATTCATTAGCCATCGTGGTATCACGTCGGGTTTCATCTAAACATGTCAGATGTAAGAGATGCTCTTCTTCTACAGAAGTGGCAGAAAGGAACTTGAAAACAAGTTTCAGAGACAAAATTTCACACTCAATTGGAAGGATTGCTTCCAGACCATATACCAAATGGAATGGGTTGAATTTGATAATAGTTTGAATAGAAGTTCGATATGCCCATAAGGCTGCATAAAGTATTAGATGCCAGTTTGATTTATGAACCCCTATCATACGTTGAATCATTATTTTCAAAAGTTTTTTGATAGCTTCAACTTTCCCATTCACTTGAGGGTAATATGGAGTTGAACCCCCATGGGAGAGGCCCAACTTGGCAGTTAGTTCAGACATCATGTGGTTATGAAAGTGTTTTCCATGATTTGTAAATATGGGTTGTGGTACACCAAACCTCACAATAACATAATTGAAAAAGAAGATAGTAGTTGTTTATTTGGTATTATTGTATGTAGGCATTGCCTCACCCCACTTAGTAAAATAGTCTACCGCCACAATGATGTGGCCATGCCCTCGGGCCAAGTGAGTGTTACATGTCATAAAATCAATGCCCCATTTCTTGAAAGGAACAATGACGATAACAGGCTATAAAGGAGTGGGTGGAGGACAGGTTTTGCAATCATATATTTGGCAGGCATGACAACTTTGGACTGTGAAAATGCAGTCACAAAACATAGTAGGCCAAAAGTAGCTCCCACACAAAATATTCTGTGCAATGGTGTAACCAGACATATTTCCACAACATGCCCCAACATGGCATTCATTCAGGACTTTGTCTGCCTCCTCACATATGAGGCACCATAAAAAAATCATATCGATACCACGAGGATAAAGGGTATCGCTGATTATAATATAATTTTTAGCTTCATATCAGATGCCTTGTTGGTCAGAATGAGATGTATTAAACCAGAAAGTATGGGTTTGGAGATATATAATAATTTATCCATACCATAGTTTAGAAGACATGATCAGGAACAATGAATAGCGTGGAATAGAATTATCAAAGGTTGTTTTAGTATCGACAGTGGGAAGTTCGCAAATCAGGTCAGTAAAGACTAAGGATTTCTTCAACTTGGATTTGATAAAATCCAAATCAAACTCATGGAGGGTGATAATACATTTGGAGTAATTTCCCCCCAACAATTGTCGTGACAAGATAGATGTCATTGGGTTGCAATTAAAAACAACCATAGTCTTACAGAGCAGGATATAGTGGCAAAACCTTTGGACAACTTGGACAACCACCAAAGCTAACTTTTCGACATGAGTATATTTGATCTTGGTATCATTCAATTTTCAACTAAAATAATAAATAGGATATTCAGTCCCTACATCATCCTCTTGGATCAATACCATAGTGATGGTAGTAGCTGCAACAACGAGATACAAGAAGTATTTGCATTGGTAATCTTTGGGATACAACAAGGATGCTCCAACCAGAACATCTTTCAGGGCATCAAACGCCTTTTGGGTCATGTCATCCCAAAGGAAGGGAACCCCTTTCTTTAACAGGCAAGTAAATCCTTTCGTCAGTTCGACATATTTGGGAACGAATCTCTATAGAAAGTTAGCCTTCCCTTGGAGTCGTTGAATATGAAGAAGGGAAGGAGCAAGAAATTCTAAGATCAACTGAAATTTCAATGGGTCAATATGAATTCCATGTTTTGAAACTATGAAACCAATAAGTTGACCGGAGCTGACACAAAAC
Organism: Pinus taeda; assembly: GCA_000404065.3. Classification (NCBI taxonomy): domain Eukaryota; kingdom Viridiplantae; phylum Streptophyta; class Pinopsida; order Pinales; family Pinaceae; genus Pinus; species Pinus taeda. Next base: position 340,096 of record APFE031431009.1, read on the forward strand.
ACACACTTATGTGGATTAATCCTAATTTTATAGTGTCAACAACATAAAAAGATAACCCTAAGATGCATTGGATGGTCAACACGATGCTTCGAGTGAGCAGATAAATCATCCAAATATGGTTGTACAATGTGATTGATGTCATGGAAGGCATAATTTATTTCCCTCTAAAACGTGGCCCCAACATTCTTCAATCCGAAAGGGAGTTTTTGACATGCAAATGTGCCGCATGGAAAAATAAATGTTGTTTTATGTTGGTTGGCTAAGAGAATGTTAATTAAATTGTAGCCCAAAAGGCCATCCATAAACGAAAATATTTCACAACCAGCATAATTATCAACAATTTGGTCGATGAACGGGGTGGGATAATTATGCTTAGGCCAAGCATGATTAATGTCCTGGTAATCGACATAGACACAATTTTTTCCCTGTTTCTTCATGATAGGAAAAATGTTGGACACCCAATCAGTTAGAGGCACTAGGTAGATGAAACCAATGCATAGAAGTTTTTCAACTTTGGCTTTAATAACAACAACCTTCTTGGATGAACCAGACGAAGGTGTTTCCGAACTGGCTTCGCATCAGGATATGTCTTGATTTCATGTACAACGACGTTTGGAGCTATTGAAAGCATATCTTCATAAGACTAGGCAAAAACATCTCTAAACTCCTAGAAAAGGGCTTTATAAGTCTTGATATCATCAACAGAGTAAGATTCACCGATATGTAAGTTATAGACAATGTCGAGTTTGATCGAAATATCAAGAGGAATAATCTCTTCAATATTTGACAGGTTCTTCTCAGAATCGGTACCATGGATGGATATAGAATTCACAGACATCTCAATGATATTGGGTCGATATAATTCACTAAGATTATCCTCAAAGGAATCTAGCAAGGAGGTGTTAGCACTTTCGTAATTCCTCTAGGTTGAGGAGAGGAATCCAAAGGTAACCACAAACCACTTAGAAGCTAGAATATAGACCTTCCAGCTTCAGAGAGGGATCTCTCTGTCCAAATCTTAGGCTAGGTATGATGCTCAGAGGGATATAGATTTTACTAATTTGGCATGGGAGAAGAAAGATCCATTGGACATGGAGTTATGTTAAGTTGATGATTTTCCAGTGAGAGGATGAAAAGATGAAGGATCTTTTTATAGGGGTAAGGTAGGTAGTCTAAGTGGTGTTATAAATTTAATTTGATGTAGAAGGGTGATAGAATAATGGTGCAAATGACACAGAAAATCAAACTATGGGATGAATTCTAAATGCCATTTAAGAAGAAAACATAAATTGTTTAACAAACTATTTTAGAGTACTTTGACAGTGAGTTCTGAGATAAACCCTTATTTAGCTAAATAAGAAGACATCCATTCAAAGCATGATAATAAACATGAGGAAAATTACAATACAAGGAATCACATCACTATCAGGAGCTGACACAAGAATCAATGTAAAGTCATACGTCTGTCTTTTTCATTCACTAGAAAATATATCAGAAAATACAACACACACAATGTTTCTTCTTCTAAACCGTGACCAACCAACCAACCCTTTGCACACTAAAATTCATAAAATATATATAATTATCTCATCCCTAGAATTAGGGGGTCGAGCTCAACCATTTTCCCAAAAATAGAATCAGTTACATTAAATTTGGAAATGCTTGCTAGGAATAGGGACCGAATTTATCGAAAATAGGGGTCAAAGATTAGATCACATCGCTCGATTCATTATAGCTGTTACAAAACCGAAGGAGGTTTTTGTTGATGATTTTTTTTTTTATAGATACCTCTCTTAGTTCTCGAAAATTATTCTCTAGATCCTCAGAATCCACACCCAAAAATCATGACTAAAATAGGAAATGACGAAATCTGAAAATAAGTTGTAAAGATTCATTCGAATATTCCAATATATGACACTTGTTACAAAAATGAAGGGGGTTATTATAAATTATATCGTGTTTGAAAAAAAAATCTTTCATGTTTTCATAATTAATCTTCATTAGGTCAGAAACTGATTTTGAAGTGAAACTGTTCAAAAGCGCAACAAATGTCCAAAAGCTTAGTAACTCCCCTCCAACAAAAGTGCACCAACTAATATTTTTTTAATATCTCCTAAACAGTGAAGCATATTGAGTTTTTGTTTTTGTCAGCGGGTTAATATCTTCATAATTATTTTCCCCAAAAAATTTGGCCTGAATATGACTCACGGAATTTGAGAAACTAAAAAAATGGTTATAGATGACAATGTCTCATTTCTAAAAAACCGTGAAGCATTTTGACCAGAAATTGAGTGAGTTTATTTATCTCATCCTCATTCATATCCTGTAAATGTTTCATGGAAAACAAGTGCAGGGTTTAAGAGATATGTTGAAAATATGTTTGCAGCATTAGCGTAGCAAGAAAATGCAGGGAATCCAAAGTTCTTATGATTCTGGTCATCTTATGAACTTCTGAAAGTATTGGGCAGGTGGAAAATGACTCAAAAAACTTTGTAAACACGTCAGAAGACTTCTACTCCAACCACATACCTTCATACTTCAAAATTACTCCTCACAACAAAAGCACAATGCATTTGCGAAACGAACCTTCATATGAATGATTTGATCAGATACTGAACCTCTAACTGAGAAAAATGGTTTATAGGTGATGTTGACAACCTCCAAAACTTTATTTGAACCTCCATGCATGAAATAGTGCAAAAAACATAACCCTTAACTAAAACTTCATTCCTTTGACATAAGCGCAACACATTCAATTTTGTGAGGGTTGCGAGCTTTTTTGAGGTTTCTTCTCAATTACTAAAGATGAAATTGAAAACATACATCATAATTATCTTAGAGAAGGGAGTTTTTGAACTTGAGAGTGGTTGTGGCACAAGAAAGCCTCCAATTTGCTGAAGCGCAGCGAACCCCTGCAGATAAAGCACAACACACCTCAAACCATGTCTAACAAGCTTACGATGGAACAAAGAATGGAGATCTGATATTTTAGATGATAATACGATGGAACAAAGAATGGAGATCTGATATTTTAGATGATAAAATGAGTGTTTGAACTCCCAAGGTGACCAAACCTGACTTTCAAAGAAAATCATTACGTTTTGGAGCCTAAATCATGAAAGCGCAGCAATTGTCAAAAGCACAATGCATGTATTATAACTGTTGTACTAGTGATGATGTCATGGAACAATGTGATTTTGACACCATAACTGACCATTTTAACCCTACAAATCTATGCCAATGGTGAGAAGACAAGACACACTATGACCTCACTCATAATTTTTATGAGACATGAACTTAGGCTCTCCTAACTCAAATTATTAAGGGATTACTAATTACTTACATGATCTTTCACACATTTTGACATAATTACATCAATGATGAAACCTTTATTCTACAATAAGACCCATAGCTTGATCTCTTTAAGATCATAGCCTAACATTTAGACATTTTCCAAATAAATTGAAAAGACCAAAACTTATTTTTTGACTACTATAATATAGGACACTAACATTGTCTCCAATGGGGATGACATCCTCCTTGTGAGGTTCCAAGAAAATCGTAGACCATGTGCCAAACCCTTGGGCTATTCCCGAACCACACATGCACCCTATGAACTGATCTTCAACTGAAGCCAAATTCAAACTGCAATTATTTCCCACGGCTGAAACTGAAACTGAAAACCAAACTATAAATGTTGTAAACTCACCGATAAAAAACAAAATTGAAAACCACTAAAAAATGCTCATTCCCATGAGCTTATTTGCACACCTGCCTACATTAGGTTGTTCCATGAGTCGTCTGATAAGGTGAAATAAAAAAACCAATGCAATTAATCAAGTAAATTCCTACTTGAATGAGGCTCATAGTCAACTTCTCCAAACAAAAGTAAAAATTTAAAATTTGACAACTCAACATACTGCTGAAATCGATCTCCATTATCCGTGAATGCTGCAAAATCTTCCTTCAATGATGCCTATAATAGACTAGGAACATGATCTTAAAAAACATGAAAAATTATCTCTTGTTGACTTGGAGAAAACAAAAGATATCCTTCCCTTAATGATTGCAACATAACTGCAAAAGAATATTCAAAAGCATGATTAGTTACTTTTACTTGATGACCGAAAGATGAAATTGAAGCAGTCTTTCAGGAACTCAAGACTATCTTCGAAAGACATGGGAGAAATCTGTTCATGAGTCTTGCCACGTACAATAGGGACAAAATTTGCACATCCTTGTGATATTTCCAATATAACATCCACATTATTTAACATTGAAGTTTTAAAAAGCAACACTTCACACAATTCAACATGAATATCATTTTGACTTTTAAGAAGAGAAACAACTCCTTTCTTATTATTTCCTTGCAACCATGACTCTATGATGCAACTGCCATTACTTGGCTCACTACGTTCATGAATAATACCTTCATCTCCATGAGAATTTAATACCATAATCTTCTTTCACATTTTTTCACAAACTCTAATTCATAACTGTGATGCGTAAGCATTGACTCTTCATTATAAATAAGCTAACTGTTTACTTGAGCAGATGACTCAGGCAAAAATTGGATACTTCCAAAATATGATGACTTATCCAAATCACTTTTTTGATTCTTTAAATCTTCTGAGGACTATAGAATTTCATCATTATTCTCAAGGAGAAAAGTATGAATTTGAACATTAAAATTTTGATCTATAATCAAAGGAGAAATTGTATTCTGCTGAAGATTGTCTGAGCGTCGTGTCAGATAGCCTCTACTATTGTGCTACCCTGATGAGAAGATAGTTCATACAAGGATTCCCTTATTTCATTATCCATCAAATCCTCCACATCAATATCATTTCCCAAATGTTGCATAAGATCGTCAAAATCTCCACAGAAGATTTCCACTAGCAGTAGAGAAGAGTAACTGTCTTTATGGTTCTTATAGAACATTGTGTAGAAACATTTAAGGGAATAAATGCTAGGATAAGACAATAATTCATACCAAGGCCGTGCATCTTCTTCTAAGGTTGCCATAAACATCTTCATCAAACAATCCTCATGAAAATCAACTCTTACCTATGTATGTGTATATGAAATTTGACCAAATGAAAGGCAACATCAACCCCTTTTTGATCTCTAAATTTTGGCAAATAAGTTTGCCACTATACATGAGGCATGAGATTTGGAAACCCTATAATATGCATGCGATTAGGTATGCATGTGATTTAAAGGAGCATACCTTGGAGATATAGAACTCATCTTGAGCCAGTAGAGTTTCCAGTAAAACCTTGATTTCTAGATCCTACTACAAGTGGATTCTTTGGATTAGGTTGAAATTTGATTGGAGTCACCAGATAAATGGTACAACCTTCATGTGTTTGGCTTCTATTCTGATCTTTATGATTCTCTCCCATAGAAGATGGAACCTTTTGCTCCCCGACAACAATGCCACTATGTTAGCACTTCGTGATTCCTCTAGGCTGAGAAGCTAGAATCTAGCCCTTCCAGCATCATAGAGGGCTCTCTCTATCCAAATCCACAATCACTTAAAATCTTAGGCTAGGTATGATTCTTATAGGGATATATATTTTAACAATTTGCTGGCTGGGGAGAAAAATGATACATTGGGCATGGAGTCATGTTAAGTTGATGATTTTCCAATGAGAGGATGAAAAGATGAGGGATATTTTCACAGGGGAAAGGTAGGAAGTATTGGTGGTGTTATCAATTTAATTTTTTGCATAAGGGTGAGTAAAAGAATGGTGGAAATGACACATAGAGAATCAAAATATGGCATGAATTCTAAATGCCATTTAAGAAGAAAAGATAAATTGTTTAGCAAACTATTTGAGAGCACTTTGACAATGAGTTCTGAGATAAACCCTTGGTTAGATAAAGAAGAATACATACATTCAAAGCATGATAATAACCATGAGAAAAATTACAATACAAGGAAGCACATCACCATCAGGAGTTGTCATAGGAATCCTTGTAAAGTCACACCTCTGTCTTTTTCACTCACTGGAAAATATATTAGAAAATACAATGCACACAATTCTCTTCTTCTAAACCCTGAACAACCAACCAAACAACCCTTTGCACACTAAAATTCATAAAATATATACAATTAGGTCATCCCTATACTTAGGGTGTCTAGCTCAACCATTTTCCCAAAAAAACAATTAGTTATATTAAATTTGGAACTTCTTGCTAGGAATAGGGACCGAATTTCTGGAAAATAGGGGTCAAAGATTAGATCACATCTCGAGATTTATGATAGATATTACAAAACTAAAGGATATTTTTTTTGTTGAACTTGTGATTAAGAAAAAACTCTCTCATTTTCCTAAAATTATTCTCCATATCCATGGAATCTGCACTCAAAGATCACGGCTAAAACAGGAAATGATGAAATTTGAAAAATAAGTTGTAAATATTCATTCAAATCTTCCAATACGTGACACCTATTACAAATTGAAGGAGGTTATTATAATTTATGTCGTGTTTGAAAAAAACCTCTTTCACTTTTTCAAAATTCATATTCATTACGTCAAAAATTGATTTTGAAGTGAAATTATCCAAAAGCGCAACAACTGTCCAAAAGCGCAGTAACACCCCCGCAACAAAAGTGCAATGACTGATATTTATAGAAAATCTTCTAAATGGTGAATCATATTGAGATTATTTTTGTTAACAGGTTAATATCATCATAACTCTTATCCATAAAAAAATTGCGCTGAATCTGACTCACGGATTTCGAGAAAATCCAAGGATGGTTTTAGATGACAATGTCTCATTTCTCAAAAAACGATAAACATTTTGACTTGAAATTGAGTGAGTTTATTCATCTCATCCTCATGCATCTCCTATATAAATTTCATGGAAAACAGGTACAGGGTTAGATATATGGTGAAAATATGTTTGCAGCATTAGTGCAACAAGAAAGCGCAACAACTCCAAAGTTCTTATGCTTCTGGTCATCCTTTGAACCTCTGAAAGTACTGGGAAGGAGGAAAATGACTCACACAACATTGTAAATATGTAACAAGACTTTTAATCCAACCACATACCTCCATACTTCAAAATTACTCCTCACAACAAAAGTGTAGTGCATTTGCGCAATGAACCTTCATCTAAATGATTTGATCAGATACTGAACCTTTGACTGAGAAAAATGGTTTATAGGTGATGCTGGCAACCTCCAAAACTTTCTTTGAACCTCCACGCATGAAATAGTACCAAAATCATAATCCTTAACTAAAACTTCATGCCTTTGACAGAAGCACATCGAGAAAGCGCAGAACATTCAAGTTTGTGAGGGTTGCGAGCTATTTTGAGGTTTCTTCTCAATTGCTAAAGATGAAATTGGCAACATATATCATGAATTATCTTAGAGAAGGGAGTTTTTGAACATGAGAGTGGTCATGGCACAAGAAATCCTCCAATTTGTAGAAGCACAATGAACCCCTGCAGACAAAGCATAACACACCTCAAACAATGTCTAGCAAGCTTTCGATGGAACAAATAATAGAGCTCTGGTATTTTAGATGCTAAAACAAGCGTTTTAACTCCCAAGGTGACCAAAACTAACTTTCAAAGATAATCATTGCATTTTTGAGCCTGAATCATGAAAGTGCAACAATTGTCAGAAGTGAAATGCATGTCTCACAATAGTTGTACTGGTGATGATGTCATGGCACAATGTGATTTTGACACCCTAACTGACCATACAGACCCTACAGATCTGTGCCAATGATGAGAAGAAAAGATGCACTGTGACCTCACTCATAATTTTTATGAGACATGACCTTAGACTCTCCTAACTCAACTTCTTAGGGGATTAATAACTACTTAATTAACCTTTCACAAATTCTGACATAATTACATCAATGATAAAACCTTTATTCTACAATAAGACCCATAGCTTGATCTCTACAAGATCATAGCCTAACCTTTAGACATTTTCCAAATAAATTTAAAAGACAAAAACTTATTTTTTTACTACTCTAATATAGGACACGAACATGAGAAACGATGATGATGATCGTCCCACGACACATCATTCGATATCATGATTTCCATGATGTTCTCATCAGTAGAGAATGTATGAGAGAAGGGACCCGAGGATGTGCATCAATCTAAGGAATTATCAACCCAATTGATTGAAGAGGAGAGGGTAGAATGTGTCGCACAAGTTGAATAAATGGCTTCATAACCGACCTTAATGGGATTGAGCGATAAGCGGTCACCAAAAGTGTCAATATTAGATGCATTTCGAATTATCCAAGGATCAAAGGGACTAGTATAAGAAGATATCATGTTGACATGGGAAACTATATTAGAATAGTTGGGAGAAGGAGGAGGAAGAGAAAAGGTTCCCATGAGGGAAGAATCCTTAAGCAATCCCACCCCGATAATATTAGATGCATTTGGAACTATCCAAGGATTAGAGGGACTAGTATAAGAAGATATCATGTTTACATGGGAAACCATATTAGAATAGTCGGGAGAAGGAGGAGGAAGAGAGAAGGTTCCCATGAGGGAAGCTTTAAGTAATGTGAGAATCAGTGGCAAATAAAATGAGATGATCAACGGATACAATACCACCCTTATGAGGGAATGCGATCATTCGAAAATAAGTTGAAACAAAAACAACCATATCATAAACCGACGTACTACCCAGTAGAAGATTATAATCTAATGGCCTGTCGATAACTTCAACTTCTACTGATATTGTCTTGCCACCTAATTCTACTTGTAACGAGTTTAGAATACCACAATATTTGAAACATCTTATTTCAAAAGACTTTAGAGTGGTAGGAGATTGATTTAATTAGGGAGAACCAATAACTTTCTAGCAATAAAATGGCATGATACAGGTTGAAGCACCTTTGTCCACGATGGAACTATGGATATTCTTACTATGAATGACAACCTCGATCATAAAATCCAATTGAGCCGGAAATCAAGGCATATGATTTTCATGGTTAAAACTACAAGATTGGAATCTAATGGATCAATACATCTAATTGCATAAAGCAAGGCCTTTTTCTGGGCGAGATAATTTTTCAACATCTCAAGAGTTGACATAGCTAAAGGAGCTTGAGCAATATCCTCAACTATGTTATAATTCTTAGCGGTTGTCACACGAGGGTTGAATGTAGATTTATGGATAATGCCTTTCAGAGGCTTAATCGTTAATTCAATAGGAAGCACATTTGGAGTAGGATCTGATGCTGATGTGGTCGAATTGGTAGGTTGATCAATAGCCTGACCATTCAAGGGATTCACATTATCGTAGTCTTTATTCCTAGTGGCTACCATAACATCATTTTTCAGCTTAGTGAAGGAAAGCATCAAGACTGAATTAGAGGAACCAAGATCCTAGGAAACTATATCAGTCTCTTGATTCAGAAACGGATCTGTCAACACAACGGGTGAAGCATATGACTTAAGGAATTGATTGACTTCTGCCCAATGTGGACATGCACTAGTGAATTTTTCCTCATTACAAATCATGCAAGGATAATGAGGTTTTCATTTCTCTTCGGAAGACTGATAATTTCGTTTATCCTGTGAAGGATTATCTTTTTTATTTTTACCTTTTCCTTTGTTCTTACTTCCTGGTTGCTGATGTTTTCGTTTGGATGATTGAATGACATTGATCTTAGAAGTAGAAGCCACATGAGTAGAGGAAGGAGGGTTTTGGGTAGCCACTACGAGAGTTGAGCCAAATGGTTTACTCACTGACTGCTAGCTGGTAGAACCAATCATGCCATCAACAACATGTGATTCTTTACTAGGATGTTGAGGAACAATATTGGAAGGTCGCAAAGCATTTGGTATTTTTTCATAGAGTGTGCAAGATTGGGTATAAATGAGATCCAAATATTGGGCACGGGAAATTACCTGCTCTTAGGTCATGACTCCACCCTTAGTGATGTCTTATGTTATGGATGGTAATAGAGACTTAATAAATCGTGAAACTAACTATTGATTAGGAACAAAATTTTTAACCAACCAACAACGTCGTCGCTACTCATGAATGTGGTTAGAGATGTGAGTGGAATCAATTTGTTTGAAATTGGTTAAAAGTTCAGCTCCAGTTTGATATTGAATGGGTAACTGAACATGTGTTAGGAATGTGGTAGCTAAGGCACTGAAATTATTGAACGAAGCTTGTGGTAGTTCAATATACCATTTTGCTGTTATACCAGTAAGTGTGCATTGGAGAAGACATAAATGAATAGATTCATCATTGAGAGAGTTGGAAGAACACCACAAATGATTAGTCATAACATGTGTAAATGGGTATTCTCTAAGATTTCCATTGAATTTAGGGATATCACTGGGCAATTACGTTGGAATAACCTACCACCAAGGAGAATGGGCAATGGGATCATTGGTAATCTAGGTTAAATTTGGAAATTGAAGAGTTTCTACAAATGGAAACTACCTATTAAGGTCTAGTGGAGGATATCTTGGGTAAAAGGGATGGCAATAGGTATCTGTGTTCTGAGATAGGGAGGATTCTGGTAACTAGAATACATATAACCTTGCTTCCTAGTGCCAAGATAACCTTGTAAGGGTTGAAACAACTAGGTTTGAATCTACTGACTTTGGTAAGGAATTTGCTGACCTTGGTAAGGTACTTGCTGACATTGGTAAGGTATACCTTGATACAGTTGATATGATAGCCCTGTGGGATTTTGTATCATCCCAACATAAGGCTAGGTAGCTTGTGTTTGTGCCATACCATATACAGGTTAACCTAACTAGATTTGAGGAATAACCTACCCAACCGATGGAGACTGTAAGAAACCTTAAAGAGGCTGGGTGAGTGGGGTTTTGAGTGGACCCATATACTAGTGGGAGAGATTGAGTTAATTGTGAAACCTACAAAGGTTTAATCACATGAACTTGAATTTGAATAGCTTGAGATATAGGTTGGCCAGTAGTAAATTGAGATGAAGATGGAACAATTTGAGAAGTTTGAACTTGGCTCACAAGCGGTCCAGGTTGTACAGGCGAGTAGGTTTCCAAGAATTAACAACCATTCCTGAATGTGGAGGACTTTGACGAGGCTAAGAACTAACTTGTGATAGTTGATGAGGATATGGAAATCCCCCCCAACAGGTTTCCCCCCTGCCGATAGCGGAGGGGAATATAGAGGCAACTTCCCCCCAGGAGGAGGGTACCTAACATAAGATGATCTGGGATGTTGTAAGTGTCCATATCCACTAATATATGAACCAGTTTATTGCTCAATTGTTAGTTGAGATTGAGAAGGAAGAGCAGACTATGTACTGCTCATCAAAGAAGTTCTAGAATGTATTCTAGAAAAGATGACACCGGAGAGGTCCTTGGACTGGATGCTGCACTAGAAAAGGTACCAGACAATGATTGATAACCAGGCAGGATAGACGGGCCACCATATAAATGTGTCTCTAGCGATGTTACAAACATAGATGAAGTTGCAACATGGGTTGCCTCAATCATGGTAGATATAGGATGAGAAACCATAGCAGATTCATTCATGGTTAACTGTCCCAAAGAATATTGTTGTAGGAAACTCAAGGGTGAATTGAAGGATAAGGAAAAGGGTGGGCCTGGTCAAGATGAGTTCCTCTCAAATGAATAGGAGAGGAGGGTCAAGGCTCTTTCCGAGGAATCTATTCAATACTCACAAGACTAGGTGGAAGTGGTTCACCATTGGGTCCAAGATATACGGTTTGTGGTTGGGTCTGAGACAGAGGAAGAGAAGAAGGAGGTATTGAAGTAACAACTATAGGTGATTGAGGTGCCTTTGGTTGTATAACCTTAGGTTGTACGATTTTTGATTCAATATAGTCAGGTTCAATAAAATTAGGTAATAAAGTCTCAGATGTTTTTGTTTCGACTGTGTCAGACTCTCTAGCAAATGAAGAATTAATCTCAGGTTCAGTACTCACATGAAAATATGATTCTAGTGGCTCTATTTCAGGGGGAGGACCAGAAGTAGTAGCTCCCAAAGTACTATATTTGGTGGTCTGCGTCTTTTTATTAATCTGACAATGTCCAGGAGTTTCCTTAGGTGGAAGAGGATGAAATATTTGCATCCTACGTGAACGACAAGGTTGAGGGGGTTGTTCTTTCACGTTGGTTTAATAAATTTTAAAAAATTAACACAAAAACGTTAGGTCCCTATAATACTAGGATTATCCCATTACTATTGTAGTTGTATCCCTTATTAATATTGTTGTGCCCCTATTGTCCCCATATTGTTATTATTTTGCCCCATAGAATCCCTCTATTGTTATTTTTGTGCCTTTATATTATTATTGTTAGGTCAGCTACGTTATATTGTGACTCCCTAGAATCCTATATATAGAAAGGAGGTTTTGTCAATTGAATCATCCAAGAATTGTTCATTTGTGTAATTTAAAGGAGGTTGTCCCCTCGAAGAGGCTAAATTCTAAGGTGTTGATCTATCTTTTCTATCTTTTTGTGAGCTGGTTCCATAACATTTAATATCAAAGCTTTGGATTCTAGGGTTTCACCGCTCCAAACAGGTCATCATGGAATTTTTGCTATAACCCTTTTTTGCAACGTTTTAGAAGTGAAAAAAACCCATTTGAGTCGAAATCGCACTGAACCTTGGGTCCAAATTTCAGAGCTTTTCGCGCTATATTTACAGAGATATGATCTGAGGAAGTTGGTCTTTCTGCAGACTCCTGAATTACATTCCAAACAAGTGACCTAGGGAAAATCGTCATAACTTTCTCTCTGAGCATCGGATTGAAATTTCATAAGAAGGTACAGAAAGAGGATGGAATTTAGTTTCTTGTATATATTTCTCAGATCCAAAGGTTGAAACAGTGATATGTGGCACGTCGTACAAGTTCGCTCTACTGAACTAGTCTATAATCAGGTCACTGTGGGAGATTTGGCATAACTCTTCCCTGGATAATCCAATTTGAATCAGACTGGTGGCATTGGAAAGAGGATGTAGAGGGCTATTGTAGGTTGCAATTTCAGAGCTAGATGATCCAAAATTATAGAGATACACTAGATTCAATATCAAGCTCCTACAAAGTGAAAAAAAGTGTGTAGTTTTTTTTAAATTTTTGCATAAGCTTGGTTCGAAAAATTAGTTTGAATGAATTCAAAGGGCATATTAAAGCATTAGTATCGGTAATTGATGCCCCGAGGAAAGAAAATGCAAACAATTAGTAAGCAACCTGAAAGCTCTAGCATGACTCATGAAGAAGAGGAAGAAATGCAACATGATATATCAAAATTACGAGACTAAGTGCAACAAGTGTCACTTGCCCAAAAAGTAACAGAATCTAAGATGGATGGTTTAAAGAAAGATGTAGAAGCTAAGATGGATGGTTTAAAGAAAGGCATAGAAGCTAAGATGGATTGGTTAAAGAAAGGCGTATAAGCTAAGATGAATGACGTGGAAGCTAAGATGGACGATTTGAAGATAGATTTGAAGACAGATTTGAAGACAGGCATGGAAGATTTGAAGACAAATTTGACAAAGTTTCTACAAGAAATGCTTACTAATGGTGAAAGGGTATTAAAGGAAACTCATGACGAGAACAAAAGAAATGTTAATCATGATTCCATAGACTCTAATGTTGGATCGAAGACCACCATATTCCAAAAATCGATATGAGGAAGTTTGATGGCAAGGATCCCGCAACATGGATATTACAGATGGAGCAATTTTTCGATCTCAATAATGTGCAAGACACACAAAAGGTATGTATTGCAACTTTATATTTGGAACCAAATCAGTTTGTATGGTATCAATGGCTTTGCTCTCTAAACAAATTATCACTTGGGCAATTTTTACGGAAGAATTGATAGCACATTATGAGGATACAAAAAGCAACACTTTTTTTAGCCAATTGATAAGTCTTAAACAAAAGGGTTCAATAATGGAGCACATTGAGGAGTTCCAAAAATTGAACATAAGGGTAAAAGATATTCCAGAGGAGCATAGGATTGATGTGTTCATAAGGTCTTTAAAGGATAATATCCAACATGATGTTCACCTTTGGGAACCTGATTCATTAGAGAAGGCATTCAGGTTAGCAAGAAAAATGGAAAGCAAAATTATGGCAACCCGGAAGCATACCACTCACAACTATAAAGACGGAAGTGTTGTTTCCCCTAGTATTCCACAACCTA